>VNJS01001322.1:0-13733 GCA_008042575.1 Drosophila watanabei
ACTCTGAGGCCTTAAACTAGACATGAGCTTTTTAAATCGATATTTGGGTGACGGGAGTGTGCAGTAAATGAGAAATGATGGGAATCAGCCCGTTGAGGCCAGATGAGAGCCCATACAGACAACAACGGCCTGTTTATCTACAGTCTTTGCCAAATATTTCAAATCCGATATGCAAAAATAAAAGGTGAGTAAAGTTTCCGTTTTTTTGCTGTTCCATTTGAGACATTTATCCAATTATTTAATTTATTTATGGTTTAGAAAATGAACGCACTGGCCTATACAATGGTTGAAAATAAGTAAACAATTTTAGCAAGATTTATTTAAAGCCATTTGAGAACAGCAAATGATGCCTGGTTCCGGAGAATTTGTGTGGGCGATTATGATTTAACATGCTGCAGCTTATTGCAGCAATAAACTAGCTAGCTGCGATGATGAAGTGCTTGGAGTGCGTTGAACGTGCAGCAATAAATACAATTAAAAATTTGTCTAAATTCAAAATAATATTTGATTGGGTTTTCTTTGCCACTAATTGGAATTTCAACTCCTTAGAATAACAGTTAGGTTGAGAACTATTGCCACAACAAATGACATTTCTTATTTGCGGCATTAACATTTATTTTTATTATTTTGATCGTTGGAAAAGTTGTTCTTCCACAACCACTCTTCTGCCCTTGTTTTCCATGCTCCTTTTTTGTAGAGAAGCTCTTTTTTTTCGTTTTATTTTCTGTATATTTTTTTTGTTGTTGTTTAATTGACTTGAAAACCAGTTTTATTTGTTTGCAGGCAGCAAAAAAGGCAGCTCAAGAGCAAAGGCATTAAAAGCAAATATAAATTGTATGCTCCCCAACTTGGCTTTTGGTTTTTTGGATTGGCTTTCCCAATTCTGTTGTCCTGTTTTATACCCTCTCGCAAAACAGTTATTAGGTTTTATATGCCGAAAAGTTATCCTTATCGGAGAAATTGGTAACTTAAGGGGGAATTTATCAATGTTTATTTGTTATTTTTATACTGATAAACTATCTTTTAAATTATGTGTGACTTAGCACTTAACTGGGAACTTGTTTAGCTCGACAAAATGTTGATTATTTATATTAAAGAAGAGATTGTAAAGCAATCAATTGATTGTATGTTTTCACAACTGTCTTTGCCGTTCGGTTAGTTAACATTAAGGCAGGATTGACAAATCGTTAAGCCTTTAGCTCTAGAGCGCTGGAAATATATCTGATTTCAAGGGTAAGAAAGTTTCGATAACGCCTAACTTTCGTTCTCTTCATTTACCTCTTTTCACACACAAAACGCACACCCATATTTTTACGCCAAAGAGATAGAAAGACGCTTGCGCGCTCTGTTTTCCTTATCATAATGCGATATTTTCGGACTGCCCAGCGCGTATAGAAATAAAAGCATAAAAGTATAGAACTTTTACGCCATAGCATCAGTGCGTATGTGTGCCTGTATTGCCTGAACGCTGATTATATGTGTTCGCATACT
Organism: Drosophila watanabei; assembly: GCA_008042575.1. Classification (NCBI taxonomy): domain Eukaryota; kingdom Metazoa; phylum Arthropoda; class Insecta; order Diptera; family Drosophilidae; genus Drosophila; species Drosophila watanabei. The sequence continues at coordinate 1,492 of VNJS01001322.1, forward strand.
TGTGTGCTTAGTGAGCTCAAAGCTAGTGGAGCTTTAAACTCGTTATTGCCATCGTCGCTAAGCAGCTTCATTCCGACAGCACTCTCTTTCCACTCACTCCCTAGCCGTGCATCTCCTCTCCGTCTTGCTCTGCTGATGCCGTGTATCTGCTTTTTCGGGGTCTGCCCTAACTTACTTTGCCATATTTCGTTTGCCGCTGTAATGCTGATCTTAATTAGAAATCGGTTCTAGCTCATTAAAAACATTGTGGCGTGGAGTCGAAGTGCGAATTGTCGTTACTGTCCATTGTTTTTGGATAAATTAAGCGGAACATTTTTAATTGAGTCAAACTAGGCTTCTTCTATGTTGCTATTTTTTTACTTTATACTAATTTTGCAAGATTTTTTGTTTGAAAGATTGCAACTTTTTAGTTAAAAAGAAAGATGACGTCCCTGCCGAAATAAATAAATAAATAAATTCGTTATCATTCTTATTATTAATAGTAGTTTTAAATAAATTTTTATAAGCTTAATTTGTTATTAAACTCTCACCAGCCCATGAGAAATTCCATTTTCATTAACAGTCAGGTTAACCCGCTTGATAAATATTTGCTCACATTGAAAAAATATATTATTTTAAGTAACATGATACACTATCCTGTTTTTAAAAGCCAGGTTAGACTTAATTAAGTCTGACCAGACATTAAGTTAAATACATTTTTTTGCTAATCAGCTATTTAACTGTTTGACAATATATTATATATATATATATATATATATATATATATATATATATATATATATATATATATATATATAATGTGCCTTCTTATAATAGCTTGACTGTAGCGTTGCCACAAAACTCAACATAATGTGATTTTTTACCCACTTTTTTCATCCCAGCATTCCACTCTATTCTCTCTCTTTCCGTTCTGCGCTATTCGGTTGTGGCACACACAGGCAAATGCGCTTGCCATGTCTAATTTATGCAAATTTAATTGCCGCCAGACATTTTAATGAAATTGAAACAAGCCAAAGCCTTGTGGGGGAGGGGTCTTAGAGTGGGCGGTATTTTTTTATTATTATTTTTTTTTTTTATAAAGGAAAATTGCGAACTTATTGCGGTTATCGCGATATAGAACAAATAGTTTATCACAGGTTGTCTGTAATCCACAAATTCATTAATTTAGGGGTTTTGCCATAAGCATGACGTTGTACCTTTGCACTTAAATCACTAATTAAAAACCATTTAAGACATATAATAATAAAGGCAAAGATCTCAGCTGTGGCCTGCCAAATCCTCCATTCAAACGGTTTAATTTCACTGCTTTAATTATTTTCCCGCACCTCCATCCGCTATTGATAAATATTTCTTGCTGTTATTTATAGGATTTCCTTTTATTTTTGTTGCTTTTCGCTTGCTGCTCACTGCCTTGTTTTTGTTGTTTCTTTTTGTTGCCCGTTCATTCGCCGCTCGTTTCATTTCCACTACGTTTTATTTCTCGCACAGTGGTCTGCAAGCGCAATGCGAATGTGAAAACAAAAGAGACACTTCACTTTGTTCATTTATTGACCGCCCTCTTCCCACTGTGCGCTGTTTGCGTTGAAATGTCGCCAAAGTCGATTGTTGTTGTTGTTGTTGTCGGTGCCATTGCGAATCAGAAGAAGAGGTGCATTCGCTAAATATCTTTAATTGTTGTTTTTGTGCGCTATTTAAACTCTCACACAGGCACATACAAACACACTATACTGCATTTTTGACACTCGCACCGCAACGAAAAATGGAAGGGGAAATCATCTCTCTTATTTTTCATCAATACTTACAATTTTCAACGTTTCTAATTAGCCACTAAAATCTTTTGTTTATTTGTAGTCACTATGTTACGCACGACTAATTTTATCCGCTTTGCTGTTTTGCCGTCGGTCTTTGTCACTTCCACTCCACTTTTTTTCCACTTATTTTCTCTCCTCCGATGAGTTTCTTTACTGTTTAATTCACTTCATACAATTTAAACTTTATGCACATTTTCTGTCGATTTCTAGGAAAATCGCTTAAAGTAACATTTTTGCAATGTTAACTACAGCCACGTTTTTCCCTGATTTTTCAGTTGATACGATTTTCGATTTCAATTTGTTGGCTCCACTCTTTATAAATTATTTTCGTTTGTCCGTGAAGTTGCTCGAAAACCGTTCCGGGCTACCGTGGCGTCGAATTCCCAAAAGTTCTACATTTTGGGGTCGAATTCTCGTTACATTTTACATTTTGGGGTAGAATTCTCGAGTTGGGAATTTTAGTGCCAGTGGTGTGTAGAAAACGTCAGAGAGAGCCTGAAAAAAAAAATTGTGAAATTTCTCAGCTGCTCACTGCTTATATACGGTCGTCGTCAGAGAGGGAGGTTTCTCGCGTTTCGCCGATGTGGCTTCCTCTCTGCCAGTGCTGCCGGAGTAGCTAAAATGTTTTTTCTGATATATAAGGGGTTTTTCCTTATACTACTTGAGTTCCTAGCCCCAATACTTCCCATTATATAACCTACTACCACTACCTACTTCAACCATTAGAGATCCACTTTGCAATTTTCTAAGACCGAGTTTCCTTTTGACAAAGGAATGAAGATCTAATGAGTTGGTACGTGCGTTGTTAAATTTATTTTCTCGTTGCACAATCACCTATGTATATTTCCGCAAACTTCGCATTAAACACCTACTAAATAGTTCGAGCAGAGCCTATGCATTGGGTTAAGCATGAGTTATTAAGTTCAAAATAATTGCTTTTTATATATCTACTATAGGTATATAGATAGAAGGTATTTCTAGCAACAAAGTATCTTAAACGACAACACTGCTCTCTGGTCTCGCCGCAAAAGAGAGCTCTGTTTGACTACAGAAATTTCTGTTAAATTGAGAGCTGTTCTCCTAACAGAAACAGTGCAGCCCACTTGCACCAAAATGAAAAACTGTTAGCAAAGAAATCACTTTAACATTGATAAGAGCAAGAAATTGCCTTTCCTATAGTTTAAAACTAAAATAACTAGGGACGCAATTCTTTTTTTCATTATATATTTTATTTGGTAACAAAATACATTTTTGAAATTTGTAAGATTCTGGCAGCACTGTTCTGTTACAGAGCGGTAATCGGATTTTCGCTTAGGTTTTTCAGAGAGCTTCGATTTTTTCGCTCGTTTTATTCGGTTCGCTCTCTTCTCTTTTATTTTTATTTTTTGTCAGCATTTAAAATTCTGGAGAGCCAAAACGCTGGCATGGAACGATATGGAACAGCGACAAAAACGACGGAATGACGGAACGTCTCGTCGGTCGTTCGTCGCTCTCCCCGTGAGATATGAATTGCGTCTGTCGGTCTCACTGACCGACTAACTCACTGTCTCTCCCGCTCTTTTCGTCGAGTGTGGTGAACAAACAGAGAGAGAACGTTTCGTACGTGTATTTGTGATTGTGTGTAAGTATTGCGCCATCGCTGTCTGAAAACCGACTTGCATGTACATATGGATGTACATACGTCTGAATGTTCCTCTGAGCACATTTCGTTTGTTTACAGTTTTTCGTTTTTATACCGGTATTCGCAATATAGTAGGGTATATTCGAATTCATCAGTTTATCGAATACAAACGCAAATAATTTAATATGCTCTGTGGGACTCTGAAGAAATTAACCGTACTTGTCGGGTGCTCAAAATGTAATACCTACCTACCTACCTACCTTTAATGGGCGGCATTTTCTTAAAGAAGGAGCTCAATTCGTTAACGTGTTTATAATCAATTTTAGCAAAGCCACAAGAATTTCCAGGAAAATTAAACCCAATTTAGCAAATTAAATTAAAAGAAGGATCTTCTCTATATAATTGAGGTTCGTCAGTGCATTTTTCCCACATTTCATTACCAAGGTAAATTCATAAGTACATAAGGTAATATGAATAGATAAGGAAGTTATACATGTAAAAAACCAAGCCAAAATACTCAATAAAATAAATCCCTAGGAAAGTGTATCTACAAATCGCTTTGTTCGCTGATACGTTACGTTTTTGTGTTGCGTTTATGTTTTCCATTGCATTTGATTGTTTTAAATTGAGATTTGTATGCTAACGCAGCGTTGCAGCAACCAGGTTTTGATCCTTTTTTTTTTTGTCGCTGTTCGCAGCACACGTAAATTTATATTAAAATTTGAGTAATTTTGCTGGTGGGGTTACGAGCAAACTTTTCTTGTTTATAAACAAAAATGCCGTTCGTATTTGTCTTCGGCCGTGTGACATTTAATTGGATTATTTCGGTAACTCGAGATTGGGGAGGTGGAGCGCGCTGATGGCGAAAAACTTTCTGATTAGCTTTCTTGTTCTGGCCACTTTACGGCAAGCTCTCATAAATTACGTACGTACTAACCCAATTAGGAATTGTCTAATTTAGTTATGGAGCGCGTACACGTTAGAGCGTGAAGTTATTTAGATACATTGTAACGACTCCATAGCATCCATTCTTCTACTTACAAGAAAAAGTAGGAAGGTTTTCATGTACCCAAAGCACTAAACGTTGAATCACAACAACAAAAATTATAGAAAGAATAATAGGAAACGAGGCCGACGTTTGTATACCCTTGCAGTTTGTAATTTTATCCAAACATTATTAATGGTGTAATCGTATTTTTATGTCCGTTAATTATTTCCTTTTATATATATATTCTGTAATTATAGGATAAACCAGCCCATACTAGCTTTGACAACTCGGCTTAATTAACTTTATGGTGGACAACTACTACTAATTGTTGTACTATTTTTACTACTGTTAGCAATAATACCACGACTAATAATATTAATAGTTCGTGTGGGAGGTACCTTTCTTTGCTTCATCGATTTATTTATTTTTCCTAGAGAATAAGTAAAATTTAATTAAGCACTACCCAAACATTGATTTAATTTTTCGCTGTGTAAATGAGCATACATTTAGCGCTGTCAAGCAAGAATGGCAACATAATCGAGAGCTACAGAAAAAATATAACCGCAGAACAAGTGGAAAGAAGAGCCAGAAGAGCGAAAAAATTGCAAGCGAAACTATAAATAGCGCCATAATGTGATAAGCACTCACATGAAAACGTCGAGCGGTCTGCGATTATTGTCACACGGCGAGAGGAGGTGGGCTGACGGAGGAAACGGGGAGCAAAAGCATAACACGAAAATGGAGAGCAAGAAGAGCGGCTTAAGGTGGCTCACAGAGAGAGCAGTGGCCACGAGCCGCACACTTCTTCACCATTTAATGCTTGCCTCACATCGTAGTTTCCTCCTTTACTCTCCCGGACCATCATGGAACAATTTATCTTTGTAAAATGGTTATCGCCGCCTATACTCTTCATAAATTTCCTCCTGACCAGGACTTTTAGGGGCCTCCACCAAATACATCGGCTCAGTACACTTATAAAAATTTTAACCTAAAAGGCGAGTCGCCCTAGAAAGGCCGATTTTTCTTGAATGTAGGAAAATTGTTTTGCTTTTAGGTTGATTTGCATAAATATGGGAACAAATTTTCTTTAAATAAAAGTAATTTTTTCGTATATTTAGAAAGATTTAAAACTTTGAAATTTCTGATGTTTAAGCCTTTAATTATGTTTAGGCTGTGCAAGGTACCATAGCCTTTGATAAGAGATCAAACATTTAAAAAAACAAGCCTCTTCAAAAAGATTAATCTGATCAAATCGAAGAAATTCAGTCTAAAAGTGTCTGGTACCATTTGCTTTCTGCTTTTCTGCTTTGTTATTCGTGTTTAATCCTTTCTGTGTGTTTAATCCATTCTTCATGTTAAAGTAAAATTTACTGCATACTAAATACTACGAGTACTAAGTTAGTAAGGAGTCACTAAAAATCAAGTCATAAAAATAAAAAAAAAAATCAAAGATGTTTGTCAACGCTGCCCACTGCGGACTGCTATCCGCATCTCCAATTGCTTTCGGGATAGTTATTTCTGCATTTGCTGACTGGTTTTGGGCCCGTTATTGTTTTTTTTTTTTTTTTTTTTTTTTTTTAATTTTAAAAATCGAAAAGGAGTGCAGCAGCTTGGCTGTCACGGCCGGTGTTTTTCGCTCCCACTGTAGCTGCTCTCCTTTCTCATCGGCTCTCTCCGGGATCATTTCTGATCTCTTGAACGGGCTGCGTAGCCCACATAGGAAAGCACACATATGTACATATGTACATACATACATACATATGTAGTTGTTGTTGCCGCTGCCAAGTACTACTGCTGTACTTGTCACTTTTTTAAGATAATAAAAACTAACAACTGTTATTTACTCCTTAACAAAGGCGAACGGCAACAGGTTCGTTGACCAGCCCCCCTGGAGCTCAAAAAGCATTGTGCAAAAAATAAATACAGATGCACACAAATGCGTAAGCATTACAAATTAAAAAAAAAATTGCTTTACCAAACAGTGCTACTTATTGTATATTGTCTGCAAGGGCATACAAACTTCGACTTTCCGAACTTCCTTTCTTGTTTAGTTTGGATTTGATAAAGTGACCACAAGTGGAACATTAATAAAATCCACGCAAACCAAGGTCAGATGTGAAGGGAATGGCTTGATTATCGATCGCTTCATTGCGCAGTGCAATGTTAATTGATCCAAGCCCCCCAACAATCCCAAAAGAAATTCGATAAAAAAAAAGGAAGAGAGAAATATTGCAAAATTTCAGCGGCCACAGCGACGTCGTCGCATAAAAATGCAAATGAATACCACTACATAGGCACCGGTGACTGTGCCAGAGTGAGTACACAGCTGGAAGAGAGACAAGTGGAACGTAGAGCAGCAAACCTGGAAAGTACTTACGATTTAGCAATTTTATGGCTAGATATAGAACTCTAGGTAATTTTTTAATCCACTGTTTAGTGCATGTTAAATATTAAAATAGAAAAACAAGATTAAGTTTTAAAATCACTTAAACTTAAAAGGCTTGGAAGTATTAATACAATACAAATGAACATATGTATATATATACTGCATAATAGTACATTTGTATTCGCAAAGAGTTGTACCAAAGAAAAGCTGAGCAAAAAATGTCAAAACTCTGAACAAAATTCCAAATTGTTTTGCATATAAATTTGTATTTTTAGTTGGCATCCAGCGTCGTCTCATCGATGCCCCACACTCTATTCACATCCCTCCTTCTCCCCAACCCAACTCGAGGGCAAGCAGCTTTTCATTCAGATTTTCCTCAGCGCTTTGCTTTGCTTTGTTTTCCTTAACTTATGCGCGCATTGTTTTCATTTCGCTTCTTTCACTTTGCTGGTTTGAATAGTTTTTTTTTTTGTTGTTGTCATCATGAATTACGCTGGGAAATCTTATTGATGTAATTCGAAATGAAATGGAAAAGTTAAAGCGAACTAAGGAAACATTTAAGATAAATTTACTATGATTGATAAACTTGTTCGCAAGAATTGAAAGCTTTTACAAAATTGTGACTACTTATCCACAAATAAAGTTTTGAAATTTTTGAACTAAAATTTAGAGAACATACAAAAGAAGTTATACTAATAGTTTAATAATAATAATAATAATGTATGTTTAAGTAATAAGGAAAAAGGTAGCTCTGCGGTTTTAGGAAGTTTTATTCTTATTTTTGGAGAAAGTCCAGTCGGGAAATCAGAGATACTGGCAAAACGCACTTCTTGGCGTGGCCAAACATAAATCTATTTCGTTTCGCTCATCTCTTCGTCGTTGTTTAGTTTTACTTGATTTATGACTAGCAGAAATGTTCGCACACAGATACTTCTACGCGACACACACACACACGGAATCGAACTTTATTGATATCCGCGCTGTGGTTATAAAAAAAGGGGCCGGCTAGTGGGCGTGGTTGCTGGATGCTGACTAAAATGTTTGTGAGATTATATGTGTAAAATGTATGTACATATGTCTACGAGTGGGTGTGCGAATATGGAAGATATGGAAGCAACAACAAAGTGTATGCCATGTTTACGCTTGGCACTTGCCAAAAAAACAGAAAAAATCGGATGACAAAACAATATTAAATGGGAACCTATTGGGAAAAGCCGAAAGCCTAAGAAGAGTGACTTATAAGTGAAGAAGTACATATCGAGTACGGATCAACTTTTCTGGAATGTTAATTTTGTAGCAGCATAATTTATACCAGAAAATAATACTATGGTCTGAATGAATTTGAGAAAGCGGTCGAAAAACCGCAATAAATCGTGATAACAAAACTTTAATGCAACGAAAATGGAATCGGATCAGGCCTGTTCAAAAACGGTAATAATTGGAAAAGTTCATGGTAATATCTCTTAAACTGAATCTTTTGACTTCTTACATTTTACCCAGACCTATAAAATGTCCTAAAATGTATTAAGTATCACATAGTCGGAACACGAAAACTTAGCTTTTATCAAAGTCAAAGGAATGAGGTCAGTGAGGGGACCAAGTGGAGCAGGAAGCTGTAGTGCTAATGCTTAAAGTTAAATGTCCTTAAAGAGCGAAATGAAACCAAAGCCGTTGACATCGTGTCAGAAGAGTGCGTCCCCTTTTTTTCAGAACGGCAAGTACAATGGGGTAGTCAGGGGAAAAGGCTCTAAGGAGGCGGGAGGAACACATTTAGCTGACGAAAAAACTGTGGATGTATGAAAGAGTTACATACGTGGCAAAGCTAAGCCAAAAACGAACTGCGCGTGACTTGAACACAAAGCAAAATAGAAGGCTTTGGTGACTAACGTCTATTTTAAATGCTCGACAATGGGAATACTTAGCTTTTAGACTTTTCTTTTACTTTATTTTTTGCAGAACTTGTCGTGGTTCAAAATTAATATCCCAAATACATTTAATTCAAGATATATTTATTTGCTTTTTGCATAAGTTTAAGTGTTTTCTCAAATAATTCTTACTTAACTACATAAAACAAAGCTATGATCGGTTGTACGTAAATTCTAAGACACTGAAAACTTCGCTAGACTGTGCTGGTGTTGCTGGTGCTTGTACTTTTCTCTTGAGCCCATGACTGAGCGTAGTAAAAACCACAAAAGGAGGAGAAGAGACGAGATGAGAGATCAGACGAAATAGAAAATAGACGATGGCAATGCTGTCAATGTGACGTCGCGGAAAAAAGAGCGCGCCTTCTGGCGAGGAGACCTCTGTCAGGTGGCAGGGTAATGGGAGCGGAGAGGTACTCGGTTCAGGTAAGCTGGTCGACGTTTGCCAAAAGCAACAAGCCAAAAAGCAAAAACAAAGCATAGCTGGCAAAATACTATCGCACAAACAACTGGAGCAACGGCAACAAATACAACAGCAAACAAGGCGCATAACGTGATGCCTTCAGCAGCAGCAGCAACAACACAAGCAACTAAGAACAAGTGAACTAAAGTAAACAAAACTGGGATAGTGGAGAGTCACAAAAGGGGGGGGACTGAAATCCAAATTGTGTGCACATTGAAAAATAAAGAAATATTTTGATCTATTATTATATCACCAGCAAAGTGGCAAAAATAACTTAAACAACTAAATTAACAATGTTAAATGTGGCCTTTGAAATGTTTAAAATTAAACGAATAAGCAAACACGAGAGATGAAGAAGAAATAAAGAGTCAAAAACGTCAACGGCTTTAATTAAATATGTTTTTTCCTTTTCAGGTGCAAATATGGGCACCGGCACCTCGGTGGAGGCTTCCAGGCTATTTCTTTGTCCCACTCTCTCGCGTCTTCGTAGGCATTTCTTGGGCTTTGAGTACCGTTGCACTTAATCGCCATGTGCATGTGGGTGCTTTTGATGCGGTGGTTTCGTCCAATTCCGTCTCTCCCATTCTGCTTGTGGATCTCCTTCACGCCACCCACCTCGGCTTCCACCGCAAAAGGCTCCCCCTGCTTACCGACAAGCACTGAATCTCACAGTGGGATTCGCTTGAATATTTTCCGTTTGTCCTAAAATAAGCACCTGCTATGTGTAATTTACAAAAGATCTAGCATTTGCATGATTATTAATTAGTTTATTTTAGCACATTTTTCATGAAATGTGTATTATCTATTAGCGCTGCCTATTCCTATATCCGGTACACATATGTTACTGGATTAATATGATAGGGTAATTCGCAGATCTTTCAGACAGTAACTACGAGCTAGAACGCAAGTTCAACCTAATTTTTAAACTCTGATAAACTTTTAAATGACAGTATAAATTTTAAATTCAATATGTTACTAACTACAGTAAGTTATTAGTACATAACAAAATATGCGAGTTTGACGCCATTTGTCGTATTGTTCTACTTATTTAAAGACAGAATGTTTTGGGAATAGCGTATTTCCAAGTCGAACACAGTGGAACAATATGACAAGAAACATGACGAATTGTGTAAAATACTCACACCTCTTAAATTATACTGATTAAATTTAATATATTTTCGGTAAACACTCTCATTGGCCCACTGTGCGAAGCATTGCCTCCTGAGTTCAGCCGCTTCTGGCTCCCTCTCTTATCCATTACCCGTTTCCCCCATTTATTTGCCATCAACTCTTGCCTTGTAATTATTGTCATTACGTCATAAGCAGGCAGAACCGCGACGAAAGCAACGTCTCTCTTTCCCGCCGTTTTCCCCCCGTCCGCCACCCTTCGACCCAACGAGGGCCCTAGGGGGTTTGTTTTGATTCGCCTTGGCTTTTAATTTGGCGCGTTTAAAAGAATTTCTCAGCTGCCCCACTTCCATCGGATGCGGTGGGATGGGGGAATCGAGAAGAGAGTTCAGAGAATAGCACAGAAAGAGGGAGAAGTGCAATAGGAAACAGGGCAAGCCGGCTCGACTTTAAATGCTCTTTCGCGCTAATTTTAATGTGTATTTAAATGGACTCTAAACTTCTACACAATCTCCGGGTTTGAATTCAATTGAACACTTGTGGGATAATCTTCAGAATTACGTGTTTTTTTATCTAATTAAAATGGTAGAAAATCACAGTAGAGAATTAAAGAAATTTAAGTGAAATGGATACCCTAACCATTGAAAGAAGTCTAGCACTCAAATAGGTATCCCGACAATTATTTGAGTACATTTAAACATTTATAAAATTAGTTATTTAAATAACAGCTATCCTAATAAATTTCTTAAAAAGGAGACGTTCAATGAGTGACTAATTCATTAAACATATCTTTTATTCACTGCTAAAAATAATAGCAGAGTTATTTGTCTGTCAATGTTTAGGTATTTATTTGAGTATTTTAACAGCTGAAAGCGAAGACGGTATTGGTTGTGGTCCGCACGTGTCTATTTTATTGAATAATAAAATTTATTCCAACCTTAATGTACACCTACTGGAGCAAACCGGACACAGGATTCGTGTTCAGAGTAAGCCAAAATAAAAAGGTAGGGTACTTTGTTCTCCAACGGCTTAAACATTTGCTTTTTATGTAGCTGTAGCTTTGTAATCTGTTATTTTATTGTTGGTACATGCCATGAATCGCTAATGGGACGCCAATTCGCAGGGCTTTGACAAGCTGCAAATAAACAAAAGCTAAAAAGAGCGCAAAAAATGGAACCTGGCAGCAATTAAAATTGACATCTGACGGGCACGCGATAAAAGTTTTCGATGACTGGCGGAGCGAGGGGGCGGGGCAGGCAAACAAATTTGATTGCCCAAATGAAGCGTGAAATTGGCCGAAGAAATAACAGGCAATTGAACTTCAAAAAAAAAATGTGGCAACTTTCCATTGAGTATGAAGTGCATTAAGAAACACACAGATTGAAATCACTCTCACTTTTTGTCGATTCTCTGAGCTAGCCGTCCCTTTCGCATGTTACTGCTTTGCTTGTGCAACAACAAAAGAAACACCAAAACAGCTGAGAGTTACAAACACATTTGCACGGGCCGCATTTGTGTGCTGCGTTGGTATGTTCACACGCATGTTTGCAGGGGGTGTCTGTGCTTATAGCCAAATACACTAAAGTCGGCTTAACTTACCGCTTATTAAAATCTGCACTTTGCGTCTTAGAGACTCCACGAAACCTTATTAATGTTTTTATATTGGATAGAATTTATTTTTTGTCCACCTTCAATTCATTCACTATTTTAATTCAATCAATTTTCGCACGACTTTACAAATTGAACAAGGGAGACGGAAAAACACACTAGCGATATGGCCAGCGTTGCCAATTTAGCTATTTGCCCGCTGTATCTGGTGGTTTTTACAAGCAAAGTGCGGGATAGTTTGTAAACCAGCAGCTAGCGGGAAATGTAGTTTTTTCCAAGCAAAATTGGCGTTATTCTAGCTGTTTTTGTAATGTG
>VNJS01001324.1:0-34266 GCA_008042575.1 Drosophila watanabei
TTTCAGGGGTCCTTTAAGAAGCATTTCATGCATCTCCCAAAGAAACTAAAGGCTAATGCTGTCCAGCCAAGCAATAGGTTTGGTGCCGGAACGGTAATGTTCTGGGGGTGTCTCAGCTATTACGGATTTGGAGACATGGTACCAATAGAGGGAACTCTAAATCAAGGAGGATACCTATATATTTTAAATGACCATGCCTTTACATCAGCAAACCGGATGTTTCCAACTTTTGATTGGATCCTACAGCAGGACAATGCTCCTTGCCACAAGGGGCGAGTACCAACCAAGTTTCTGAAAGACATAAATCAGGCTGTACTTCCGTGGCCGCCACAAAGCCCCGATCTCAATATTATTGAAAATGTATGGGCTTTTATTAAAAGTCAAAGGACAGTTGACAGGGATCGCCGACGGCAAGAAACTATAGCCGAAATACAAAATATTTGGTCCAAATTATCCCTTGAGTTTGCTCACAATTTAATCCTTTCTATACCCGCAAGGCTCCAAGCAGTTATTGATGCCAAAGGCGGAGTATCTCGATATTAAGTTCCTTTATTATATAAATATAAAATATTTTGTTTAAGTTAAATATAAATATTAAAAATCATTTAATAAAGATGTGTGTAAATACTTTTGACGCGATAGAAATGTGTGTTAATACTTTTGACTACTGATAAGCATCAGTTGAGTGGTTCTATTTTTAGCCCATGAACAGTTATTAATTCTCTTTTTTCTTTCATTTGCTTCTGCATAGATGTAAGAACACGACAATAACTTTGATTTTCGAATCTGAGTTCAGTAGCATTAGTAATAAACAATTCAAGTTGGAAGTAACAAAAAATTCTCGTTGTGTAAGTACTTTTGACCACCTCTGTATGTTAAAAAACTGACAAAGTTAAATTTTTGTTCCCGACCTTTCCTATGGCAGCTAGATGTTAAAGTAGTCCGATTTTTATAAAATTATATCCAAAAATTTGAAATAACATATAAAGATCATAATCAAGATTTGATCAAGATATATTAAAAAACAGTGAAGTTATCATTTTTTTTCAATAAATTTAAGGATCGTTTGTATGGCAGCTATATGATATAGATGACCGAGATGGCTCGTTCCGACTTATATATGAGTGAGAGTATATAGAAGACTAACTGCAAAGTTTCATTCAGATAGCTAGAAAACTGAGGGACTAGTTTGCGTATAGTCGGACAGACGGACGGGCAGGCGGACAGACGGACATGGCTAGATCGGCTCGGCTGTTGATCCTGATCAAGAATACATATACTTTATAGGGTCGGAGATGACTCCTTCACTGCGTTGCAAACTTCTGACTGAAATTATAATACCCTGCAAGGGTATAAAAAGCGGATAACATCCGGAATTCCCATAAACACGAATAATTCCTTTGAATTAATTGCCACATTATTAGGATGCGACTGCGAGGAACTGGTACTGGAATCTATATTAAGCGGTGAGGGCGTGGTCATTGGTCTTAAAGATAAAGCAATAGTTTTTGGTCCCTGCACGCTCGCTGTCTGTTTCTCATTCCCCCCTTTAGTGTTAATCATTTTAGTTGGTAATAAGTTTTTTTTTTTAGAAATGGTCGACATTAAATTCAGTTAATTGTTACTTAGGAATAATAAGATTGTTGTAATGTTATTAGAGTATAAGTTAAGTATATATAATACTGGGTAATTATTGTATCACCCTAGTGTTTATATATGCAAATTCAGCATAAACGCCTCTATTCGCCGTGCCTGGTATCCATTGTTTTTCTGGGTATGGGGAGATATGCAGTTTCTGCTAGTGCTAACACTTTGCCTGACGAACGGTCGGCTTTGCGGCAGCGTTTAGCTTTAGATAAGATAAGTAAGTTCAGTCTGATATCTATTTCAATAACAAGCAGATATCTTAAGAATTCTCACTCCAGTATACGCTGTACTCTTTGAATTGAATTGGTTACCCAGCCATACCCCGACTAAAGGGCAGGTAATATCGGAGGAGGTTTTCCCCATATACCTGAAAAAAATATTGCAATGGCCAAAGACGTCACCACCCTCTCTCCTACGGACTGCGGCGAGGGATAACCTAGGTGGAATTATTAAAACACACATTAACACACAGAAAAAAAAATATAATAACATGTAAGTGGGCTGACCAAAATTAATAAAGCTTCAAGCACATATTGGAAAAAATAAATACATATTCCTAAAATTAATTACCAAAAAAAAGTTTTCATTATATGTACTCATATATCAGAGCGAATTAAAAATCAGCCGTCCCTAAGATGTTGTTTTCGTTTTTTGGACGCGAAGACCCGGTTTTTAGTATAGATATATAAGCATACTTGAGCCAAATAAGTTTCTGTCGAACTAGACTTACCAATTTAGTGGCCTTATGAATTTTCCGGGCCCATATAGGGAAATCAAACGCGAATTTGAAAAGGCCTCATATATATCAGCACGCACAGGAACAGGCAGATATAAATATAAATTAGTTTTTTGGTACGCAATCCTCACTGATCGTCTAGCAGGTCCCTCGCAGTTGTAGATATACGCAGGGGGAGCGGGCGTCAGTTACGATTGCTTCTGGCCTGCTGGCCGTAGATTCCCCAATGATGATTAGGGAGATTAGGTTGGGAGGATGACTGCCCTCCTTTTACCTTCTGGCCTAGGGACTCAGATAGGTGGTAAAATAATAATGCTTTAACGACAGATTGTCGGAGTTAATTTGACGAGCAATGGCTCTTTATTCAATGAGTGAAAAATCAGAACTGAATATATGAAATAAACTTATAGCTAACAAAGCTCACAGCGGCCACGCAAATATGCAGTGTTTGCCGTCTGTGCACGAGCATCCGGCCCATTGCTTGGTCAGCAGTTTGGCCGGAGCATGGATATTACGACTATGGTCAACGACTCTGGTCTGGGTGACCACAGTTAACTACTCCCCCTTCTAAGTCAAGGCCGCCCTCGGCCGTCTGTAGTTCAGCGATAATCTGCCTAATTTGACCTGCGGATTTTCTTGCCTTAGTGAAACGCCTAAAAATGAGCCCGATGCAGATGAGTGCGCAGCATATTGCTCCTGCAATAGTTGCTGCGAGACGTGTTCGGTGGTCGTCAATCTCTTCTCTGAACTCCTTGATGAACTCCAAGTTTCGTTCACTCAGACGGTGAAGATACGGGAGGCTGAGGACATCTTGGGTGGCGGTGATGTTCAGTACGGGAAGACTTGCTGTCCCTGGAGCTCTCTTCTGGGTGTTATTGTGGTTGATGAAGAGTGTGTCATTTATTGTGGCCTGTTTTTCAAAGGTTATGAGGTGTGTGCCATGAGTCTGTTTCTGTGCCGTTATCCACTCGCACTTTGGCCGACCTATCGTTGATGATAATAATTCCTTCGTCTACGTAGGTTATCGGATGCAGGTCACTCTCTTGTACTCGGCAGTGTGCTACCCCACCGGCGTGCAGTTCTTTGGCGCACGAACTCTCTGAAGCTAGGCGGCAGAATGTGGCTCTCGGTGATTCGGAGCAGTTTTTGATGGCGTAAATTCCTCCGCTGCATTCGGCTATGACATTGTCTATGATCTGCAACATCGTCCCACCATGGGCAACTGGGAAAATAGTGATCTTCTTGCAGGCTAATTTAATTTTGGGGAACTTAATGATAAAGTGTAAAATGTTACGGGACTGTAAAATCTTTACAGACGAGACGGACGAAAGATCTTCTATTGGTGTGTCGGTGGGTTCCTTAAGCCAAACTGTTTTTAAGTCTTCGTGATCTAAAATGTTCGGACTCACAATGTTAATCCTAGCTAGGGTTATTGCAAGCATTAAATTTTGTAATTCCGCCATCAACATGCGGTTTCTAGCAAGCAGTGTTTCATATAGGTGTCCAGTGTCTATTTGTGAGGTTTTGGCTGATCTCAAAATTGAATTGACGGTATAGGTAGGTTGATTAATTTGATTTTGGGTTTTGGTGTTAATTTGGATCTGTCTATTGCTAGACTCGGCTAACTTCATTTCGGAAAACCTGATTTTTTCTAAGTCGCTGGCATCTGGTGTCCCTGCTACAACCTTTAGCATAGATCCTAAGAAATCCAAGCTCCTAGCTACTCTGTGATGAACGCCCAACGACTCTAACAAGTCCTGGAGGTGGGCGGTGTCCACGCTCAGAAGCTTCTTCATATGGGATAGCGGAAACATGTCTATCATGTTGGTTGTCTCCTCTATAACACGCCCATATTCTGAGAGGTTTGCTGTGTGCGTGACGTAAGCAAATTCCTCCCATACTAGGATTTCGCCATCTACAACTGGGATGTACCTGGCCTGTGAATAATCGGTAACGTGGGCCGATGCCAAGGACAGGAGTATGCCAAATGTTGGTCCGATCCTGTAAAATTAAACTTTAGCTATTTTTATGCTTTTAGAGGGTTTTCCCACCACCGATAAAATGAACTTAAAAAAAACTATGCCAGTGGCTATGAACCTATAGTAAAAAGCAAAGTGCGCCAAGCGGCTTGAAGGTGTAATAAAAAAAATATAATATAAAAAATGAATATAAAAAATTGATAATAAAAAAAAACTATTAAAGACATTGTTTGTTATATCATTTAAGATTGTCCTTGTGGACCACCCTCCCCTTAATGAGGACCGTGGTCCCCAGGTCCGCTTCTACGGCTCTTTCCTCGCACAAGGGTGTGAGTTTATTTCCTAGCCTTCTATTGGATTTTACCAATACCTTCTCGCCGACTTCGAATACTCTGTGTTGTCGGGAGGCGTATTCCCTGGTCCTGAGCGTCTTTTGTGCCTTAATGATTCTGTTCCGGACTTCCGTCTGTGGGTCATCTGGGTGCTCCTGCACGATGTCAACTGGTCGTTTGTCAACGACAGAGTGGATTGACTTATTATATTTGGCGGTTGCCAACAAAATAATTTCCACAGTATCGGTTATGCCCTTGTCGATTTTTAGGCAACGAGCAAGCTCCAAAAGGGTGCTATGAAAGCGCTCCACTTACCCATTTGACACGCTATGGAGTGGCGGTGCATTGGCAATGCTAACGCCAAAATGGTTGTCAAGCATGGCCGAGATAGTATGCGAGTTTAATTAAGGTTCATTATCGTAGTAGACTACTTTAGCCCTAGGGAAAAAATTCATAATCTGTAGTATGGCCGGTTTAAGGTCTTCGATTGTCCTAGAGTGGACATGTTGCACAATTGCGAACTTCGAAAACTTGTCAATGCAAGTGAGAAAGTACTTTTTGTCTGTAGAAAAAATATCGATGTGCAGTAGCCCTCCCACATGAGAGGGGATCGGAGTCTCGTCTAGCTCATGTTTTTTTGGGTGCCTATCGTATTTGGCTTTCGCGCATGTTTTGCAGTTTGCTACGATTTCGGTAGCCAACTTCGTCATCTTCGGAATGTAGTACTCGGAGAGTACCTGCTTAACGTTCTCTTGGGCCGACCTGTGGGCCCTATTGTGTTCTACGGTAAGAATTTCCCGTCTCTCAGGGACTGCAAAAATATCCGTTACACGGTTTTTGCAGTGCCAAAATTTGGTGGCTGGAAATCGCCGAACCAATTCGTCCTGTATTAGTGCCAGCGTGTGCAGGTCACAATGAATGGCGTTTACGCCCTTCGGAACGATTACATCTGCGAGTTCATCAAACAATGACTCTTTGCAGGGGAAGTTAATCGCATGCCGCCTCTTGTTTCCAAAGAGGACGAAGCTGCGCTTTAACGGAAAGCGTGCCTCCTCCAGAGTTATCTGGTTTTGGAAGCAGTTTAGGGGCTTATCCGTCGTTTCGATAGTGTGCGTCAAGGAGAGCTCGCTGTGAACAGTGGCTACGCACGATTGAGCTTCTTGCTCCTCCATGACGTTAATTTGTTGCCGTGACAATGCATCGGCGACTAAGTTTTCCTTGCCGGGTTTGTAGAAAATACGCGCCCCTGATTCATCAAAGCGCGCTTTCCACCTTTTAATCTTTGCATTCGGATTGGACTCCGATACTGCAAAGGTTAGCGGCTGGTAGTCGGTAAAGATGTTGATGTCTTTAACCCCATACAGGTAATGCTGTAGCTTGGCCAAAGCCCAGACTATGGCTAAGAGTTCCCTCTCGTTGGTGGCGTAGTTAACCTCCCTATCTTTCAATGTCCTTGAGATCATTGTTATTGGGCGTCCCTCTTGGGACAATACTGCGCCAATGCCATGGGCCGAGGCATCTGTCGTTAGATCAAATGCCTTTTTGTAGTCGGGGTACCTTAGCATCACGTCGTCGGATGCCAAGATGTTTCGTAGTTTCTGGAACGCTTGTTGCTGCGTCTCAGAGAACTGAACCGGAATGTTTCGTGACCTATGTCTACTAACTGTTCCGTTTTCCCCTTTTAGGATGTCTGATATAGGCCTTGCTATTGCCGTGAAGTCCTTAATAAAACATCGGTAGTAGCTGGCTAGGCCTAGAAATGACCGTACCTCAAAAACACTTTTGGGTTCCAAAAATTCTTTTATAGCCCTAACCTTTTCTGGGTCTGTTGTAGCACCGTTACAAGTGACTATAAACCCAAGAAAGCTCACACTTTTCTTAAAAAAGCTGGACTTTTCTACCGATACCCTCATGTTCGCATCGTGCAGGCTCTTTAGAACCCAATCTACGTGCTTGATGTGAGAGTCTTCGTCTTCTGAGTAGATAATCACGTCGTCAACGTAAACATAGCAGAACTTGCCGATTTGTTCCCGTAGGATGTCATCGATTGTCCTCTGAAAATTGCTGCCTGCATTTTTGAGGCCAAACGGTAGTCTGCGAAACTCGTATTTTCCCCCATTCACAGAGAAAGAGGTTATTTCCCTGTCGCGTTCTGCAAGAATGATTTGGTGATAGCCAGACTTGAGGTCCAGCGTGGAGAAATACTTCGCATTACCTAGGTTACCCAATATCATGTTAATATTTATCATGGGGTATTTGTCGGACACTGTTCTTTCGTTTAGCTTGCGGAAGTCGACAACTAGTCTCATTTTCCGGTTGCCATGGTCATCGGTCCCTTTTTTATCCACAACCCATATCGGGTTGTTGTAAGGGGATACCGACTTCTGAATTATCCCGTTTTTAGGCAGATCTTATATCTCTCGGTTGACGAAGTCCGCCGCCCCCATTGGGTACGGGTATAATTTTGTGTATATGGGCTCCTCACTAACTGTTCGGATGGTAGCTACCACCGATGTGTTATAGGGCAAAGCCTCGTTGGGGTTTGCAAAAGCCTTCTTCCTAGTCTTCAGCATTTCTAAGAACGCGTTTCTGACTAAGGGTGGCGCATCTGAGCAGTCCACTTCGGTAAAATTGACGTCGGGGCATGGGTGGAAATCAATTTTCTCTTCTCCATTGCCCCATTTGAGGTGGCCGGAGGCCAGACAAAGCGATGCCCCTGCCTGTTTAAGTAGGTCGAGGCCAATGATCGCATCAAAGGAAGACAAATCAGGTAAGATGAAGAACGTGGCCTTCAAATCAAAAAGTGACATGGTGAATGGGGAATCGATGGGGCGAACGCCTTTTAAGCCTTTGTGAGGCCGGATGAAATTTTTTGACGCACCCGTGTCGATGAGGAATTTCATTTCTTTCCCCGCTACTCTTCGTCTGATGACGGGCAGCAGGGACTTTCCTCTAAAAAATTAATCACTTCTAAATCGTATTCAGAAATGGCAACGTCGTCGACTTTGGCCGCCGCGCTGGAGGCTGCGGTTGCGTATGTGCCCTCGGCCTGATCTACGCTCTGATTGATGTGATTAACCCTCTGTCTTTTGTGAGGGCCTGAACGACCAGAGTGGGCGGGCTTCCCGTTTTGGTAGGCCTGTGCCCGAGTGGGTTGTCTCAACCTGGACATAGACGGGTCAACCTCCATGGGTTCTGGAGTGTTTTCACGACGCCTGTCGTTATTCGGAGCCGAGTGCACCTGTTTAGTAAAGTGTGGGTTTTTGCCCCCGCTTACTTGGGAGTGCGCTTGGTAGGGTGCTTGGGAATTGCTTCCTATCCCTATCCTCCAGGCTTTTTGCAAACGATGTTGCGAAGGTGTACCTTTCGTGGTTTGACTCTACTTCCTGAGCTAATGCCAACGCAGTTGGCATGTCCTTCGGCTTCGCCGAGAAGAGGACATCGGAGAGACTGCGCTTGAGACCCGAAATAAATATACGGAGCGCATCATCCCGGAATTTGTCGCATAAGATTCTGGCCGCCGACGCCTCGTACGACATGGTAGCCTTATTGGTGAGCAAGGTGAGCTTCTTCTCGACCTCGCCGTAGTATTGCAGTAATGTGAGGCTTCCCTGTCTGAGGGTGCCCATCTCCTGCTCGATGACGTGTATCTGGCGCTTGTCACTATATGTAAAATCGAGGCGGTCTATGATCGCATCGAAATTTAGTATAGTGCCGAACGAGGATAGCACCGCATCGGCAGGGCCTCGGATTTTACTCCTAATAATTACTACCGCTTGGTAGTGGCGTGAGCTATTTACATAACTTTTAAAAATAAAATATGCGGCTGTTGCCGCCTGTCGCCAAGAGACGTATGTCTCCTGTGCTCGCGTAAATTCGGGCAGGCATTTCACCACGTCCAGCGGTTCATTACATTGAACATCGCCTTCTATGGTGATGGGTTTGTATGTTTTAATAAGAGGGGTTGCCGCCTGTGAGGGTGCGACCTGCACCGCGGCCACCTGAGCGGCCAATCGATCTATGTATTGGCGTAATCCCTCCTCCCTACGCATGGCTTCGCCGGATGCCTCCGTTAGGGCATGGGTAATGGCGGCCTGTATGACAGCTTTAAGCTGTTCGGGGTCCATGGTCTTTACTGGAGGAGGGTTAGCGTGTGTCCGTATTGGAGTTGAAGCGCGCTGAGGCCCTCGACAATCAGACTCTGAGTCGCTATCGGATTGATTCTTTTCCCTATACCGTAGAAACGGCGAGCTCATATGTGGCAATTTTAATTTGCACTGGTAAAGGAATGCCCGCTTAGGCTATTTTGTCCATGGGGGCCGCTGGCATGGCCAGGGGTGTGCGGGGTTGTAGCCGCCGCCTAAGCGACGATGTATTAAGCTGTTCGAACCAAGCCGTCACCTCGCGGAACAGCGGCAAGGTGAGGGGTATGCGGGAGCTGAGCTTCCGCCACTATAAACAAAGAAGCGAAAAATAAATAATTGAAATACAAATGCATGCGCGGCCGTATCGGGTTCACAGCAGTGGAGTGGGGACAATGAAAAATACAAAGTAAAAATTGGACTGCGAAGCTAATACCAAGAATTTCTATACGAGCGAAGCGATATATAAAACTGAATTAAATGTCTGCACACAAAGATGTATTTTAATATTTATTTTATAAATAATAAATGCCGAATAAATTTCAAATCTGGTATATTAAATTGTGAAAGCCTCGGCTCTGATATTTAGCTTCCGCAATATGTTAATTGCCTCACCAAAAATATTTGCAGCGTAACAGCATATAATGTCTGTTGGGTGCACAATGCGAAAAAAATTTAACTGCTCGGCGAAATAGCAATGCGCCGTAATACGAACTGTGAGTGAATTAAATTAAATTAATTTTTTTATACGCCGTATTTGCAACGGATTATGTTATTTAAATTTTTTTTCGCAGTGAAAACATGTGATAATAATATGTGATAATATTATAATATTTGTTTATTAAACAATGGGGTTTCGGGTAACTCTCCTACACCGGATAAAATAAAAGAATTAAACACCAAACACCAATTAGTCGTCACATTCAATATTGAGATTTTTGAAAAACACTCTTCAGACTGGTTTATTTGTATATTTAATATTTTAACACTGGTCCGAACTATGGAATATTTTGCGAAGACGTAAAAGGTTTGATCAGCGGGCCCACTTACATGTTCTGTAATTATTGTGTTTATTATGATCTGGGCGGCTGCGTATTTCCCGCGCCGCTGTCACTGTTCAACTTCTGAGTTGATATGATTTCGTCCGGTAGGGTATTTAGATACCACTAGTTGAGCGCCAATTAGTTTTTTGGTACGCAGTCCTCACTGATCGTCTGGCAGGTCCCTCGCAGTTGTAGATATACGCAGGGGGAGCGGGCGTCAGTTACGATTGCTTCTGGCCGGCTGGCCGTAGATTCCCCAATGATGATTAGGGAGATTAGGTTGGGAGGATGACTGTCCTCCTTTTAACTTCTGGCCTAGGGACTCAGATAGGTGGTAAATAATAATGCTTTAACGATAGATTGTCGGAGTTAATTTGACGAGCAATGGCTCTTTATTCAATGAGTGAAAAATCAGAACTGAATATATGAAATAAACTTATAGCTAACAAAGCTCACAGCGGCCACGCAAATATGCAGTGTTTGCCGTCTGTGCACGAGCATCCGGCCCATTGCTTGGTCAGCAGTTTGGCCGGAGCATTGATTTGTGAAAAGTTTTCGGACAAACAACACGTGCCCGCATTTTTTTTTTTTGTTTTTGACAGAATTTATACATTGCCTGCAAAACGAGTCCGCACTGTGGCAGGCAAAAAGTGAGGCGTATAAAAACAAAAATATGCGTAACAAGGGATGGCAAATGTTATTACATAAATTACAAGAAGTTGAGCCAGATAAATATGAATAAATATGAATTGCCATCAAGGCAATTACTGTTTTGTTTTCGTCCGCTGACATGCTTCTCCTTTGAAAATTTTCGGCGAATGAATGTTTGAAAAAATTTTCGCACTCGTTGGTGGACAAATAAAATTCTTGTTCGACAAACCGTTCGCCGAAAAAATTCGCCTGTGGATGGCCTGCTTAAGCCAACATTGTAAACCCAGATTATTATTTGATCACCCCACAGAAGTCCCCATCATAAGCCTAATAGAAGCATCCAGCATAAAAGTCTTTCAGTCCGATCCCATCATCCATGTGCTAATTGCATATACTAATATTAAAGCAACTTGTAAAAAGGTCACAATTTTTCCCGTATCCCACAAACACATCATTCTGGACTTGATAGGAACACATTAGCCGAGTGCAACAACGAGGTGCTAGCAATCACCGATTGCGAACAAACAACTTACGCATTGTTTTGCAAGCTGGCAGCCCTCGACACTTATGCTTAAGGCCTACACGCGGGGAGCACTGCACTATGCGAAACACAGGTCCGCCACTTAGCCCCCAAAATAATGGTAAGCATTGGAGTAAATTTAATCAAGTCAACACTGACAATGGTCCAGAAATAGCAACTCACAATTCACATCATATAACGTTCGAGTGAGTTGCTTTTGTCAATGGCACTAAATACTTAATCCAACGTAAAGCTATACAGAAAAAAACTTCATCGGCCACGATCCAACGTTAAGCATGCCAGTTTTCCAAAAAATTAATAAAAAAATTTGGAGGTTATCCAAAGGCTTTCAATGTAAAAGAATGTAAAACTATAAAAATTAAATGAATGTGAAAGTAATTTTTATTATATTATACAGTGATAGATTAAAATTGGTGCAATTGTAATTTGCGTGCCGAAGTTAGATTACTCTCTTGGGATTTATACTATTTATTAATTTTATTTTTTAAATTATTATTTTATAATTATTATAGCAAACAAAATTACAGTTTTAAAACACGCGATGGGATTGTTAAACTTTCTCATATACAGTGATTATTTTAATTTGTTATTTTTTTTTTTATTGGTACTTATACGTATTTAATTTTTTCGTATTATTTATTTTATTATATTTTTGTAAATATTTGTAAAATTAATCTTATTCACAAAAATTTTAGTTGAACCGACTTACAAAACACGCGATGGGGCTGTAACTGTCTGTTATTCACTAATTATTTATTCTTTCGATAATATATATTTTTTGTTTCGAATAAAATTTCATCATGATCGCAGTCCAGCTTTAAAGCCTTCCTGTTTTTGAATATATATAATTCTACAGGCAGACCCACTTTGCTGGGCCCGAACTAATTATAGTTGACCCGGCAAACACTGTTTTGTCATGTATATTATTTGTAGGAAACAATTAGCATATTACAAAGTTGTCAGTAAATATCATATTAAACCTTGAACAGTAATATTTCTTATTATAAAGTATAAATTCTTTCAAATTCAATTTAATTTAGCACTAATCGGTGCACAATATTTTTGGTTAACCTGTCTTTAGCTAACATAAATAGATTTGACGGTTTCCCAGCACGTGAACATGCAACATATAGTTGCCCTTGAGAAAACATGGATTTTCCAAATCCAAACCACAAATGGACATTGTTTAGCCTTGAGACTTATTTATTGTCATGGCAAAAGCTAAACGAATTGGAAACTGTAGCTGTTTAAAAGGTATGGTAGAATCTGATGGTATCAATAGAACTCGGGGCAACAGAACCACATTAAATTTGCGTATTTTACGCAAAAATAATTTTAAGTAATTTGAATTTCCAGCAAGAAGGGATAATAAAGGTTTTGGCGGAGCGGCTAGAGGTGCAGCACGACTTTTCCTGCTGCGCAGCACATACCGGCAGTTTCATACCGAAATTTCAACGCTTGATAACATTGACATACATTGTCCATTCCATCGAAAGCAATTTTTGAATGCTTAGAGAAGTTAACATCTGGTGCATATTCAAAAGCAAGACGAACGAATGATGTACGAACTAATGAGCGACTGTTCCGCTGCCTTTGTCGTTCTTGTGCTCGTACTATATCTATGTTTCGATCTCGAGCCTCCCTTATTTTCGTAATATTCTCCTGCAGACGTTCGCTACGCTGTTCCTGGGATTCTTGTGCAAGACCTTCTGCTGTCCTAATTCTTTGAGCTCTATTTCTTGTATTGACTTGTTCTGGCAACTGATGTGCTCCTTCGAAACGTCTGCGTCGTGCTACTCTGCTGCTTATGTTGTTGAGATTCGATCTTTTTGGTGGCATTTTGCTGAAAATAATATCTTGCCTTCCTAATGTATTTGAAATGAGAATTTAGAAACTCACCACTTAAAACACAAAACAATAATTATGAATAACAAATGACAATAATATAAAAGACAATCTGACAAAATGCGATTTATTGAAATCATTTATTACAAAATATGTAATACGTGAAGAACCGCTCGACCAATTTTGTGCAAACTTGACCTAACTCATCAACAAAATAGCCCGAGCAAAGCATAAAGATTTGGTTCAATAAGCATACTAAATTTCATGAGAATCTTTAAAGCTTTTTCGGAGGAGTGCATAAAAAAAGAAGATTCCTTGTAACGGCTACGGGGAGTAGCGAAATAAGAATCGTTTTGCGAGTTCCCCGAAAGTGCCAGTATAATATGGATGAAAAATAGATGTCCGATTCTTAGTCCTACCCAATGAGCAAGCTAAATTTCATGAGAATCGGTAAAGCCGTTTCGGAGGAGTGCATAAAAAAGAAGATTCCTCCTTGTCCTGCCGAATCTGCCATGATGAAAAAGATCTAAGCTATTATATCTCTCAAGTTAAACCAATCTGCATATTGCCTGCAAATTTAAACGAAATCTGTTAAGCGGTTTAGGAGTCTATAGTGAACAAAAATAGTGACAGGAGATTTTTATATATTAAGATTTGGATATTAAAAATAATAAAACACTGTTGGTAGCTCGATTTTTTTTTTGATGATGTAATGAGGTGAAAACTGATGCATTTTATCTCGCGGGCCGAAACTAATACAAAAGAAACGCGAGTTTCGGAACGCGACATTAAACTCCTCCAACTATGTATTCTGTGCTCAAACGCACACAAGCACATTGTTTTGATAGATATGATCTTTGCATAGACAACAGTGAGTGCTTGTAATTTAATATGAACTTTATACCATAGCAATAAAGCTCAAATTTACTACGTTTTAGTTACAAATCATTTGTAGGGGAAAAAGAAAAGGGCTATTTTTAGGGTTTTTCCAGAAATAATTCTAATTTTTCTCGCCGTAAAAACCATCCTTGAACTTTAACGAACATTTAAATTTTTATATTAAAGATAGATTTCACTAACTTACACCTGATTAAATTATTATTTCTGGAGTGTTTAATGGGGCTTTTTTATAAATTCGAATGGTTTCGTGAGTTACAATGGCGTTTCCGTTATGATGTTAAGGTCGACCTTGATTTTAGTCACTATACGTCTACATTTATTCTTGAGCAAAAGCAAAGCTTCTGGTCTTATCTTCGGTTGAAATTTTGAAAATGTTTTGTGATTTGATGCTTTAATTGGATTGGTATTATTACGCTGGTTTAATGAAGACTTGTACATGCAATTTATATCAGTTGTTACACGACTTAAGGAGTCGGCGACTACGTTTTGTGAACCGGAGGCGTCCAGTTTCTTAGATACGAGAAAACTGGGCCGCTCCATGGTGAATGAATCTGTTTCATTATGCTCTGATCTAGCAGTTTCTTTATTGGATTCCTAATTTCAGCTGATTCAGTCGGTCTAAATCAAAGGGTCTCCAAAATACAGGTTTTTCATCCGTAATGTTTATATCATTAAACATGATTGGAAAAAACAGTTTAGCCCATTCTCGAAATACAAGATTAGTAAATTTGTAATAGAAATGGAAAAACTGCTGCCCTTCGCCCTCATTAAGGTGTTCCGTTCTAATAACAAAGGAACAATTAGGCTCAATTTGAATCGGGAGTTCAATTTTTGGTGTCGGGAAAATTCGTTTAGAGATGTCAATTACCGCTGCAAGTTGTGTAAAGATATTCATGCCGATAAGCCCGTCGAAAAATTTGTGGAAGTCAAACAACAGAAACGGTATTTCTCTCAAAGCATTGATTTTCTCAAAGATGGGAAGTACTGTTATTTGTAAAACTTATTGTTTGCATTCTTCTTGGCCGCAGCGCTTGACGTACTAGGTACGTCATCGAATGCCATGACAGCCGGGTTTTTTAGTATCTTGATTGTTGTAGTCATTGCTTGTTAGATTAAAGCCAGATCTATTAAACCTGGTGTATCGGTTGTAGTTATTATTTTTATAATCTCTGTTAACCCTTTTTTGATATTGGTTACAAGTAAGAAAGTTATATTGGTTATAGGTTCTATACTGTTATTGGCTTAAAATTGCACGTAATTGGTTATTTTGCCCATACTGATGTTTGTCCTGAGACCTATAATTAGAGTTTACCTGCTCTAGTGTCCAACCTAAGAACGTTAATGGGGTACAGTTTGATTGCAGAAAATCAAAGGTACAACCATTCTTGGCCGTTAAAAGTAAATTTTTAAAATTTGCAATTATCTGTTTTTGGAGGCAGTGCTAATAATTATCGACATAAAGTATTGGAAAACTCATGCAGATGTCAGCTGATTTGCCCGCCCTGATTTAAAGATTGTTACCTTAACACTTAACCAAAATGTTTTTGCATTTCTTACCAGTCAGCTGATTTGCCCGCCCTGATTTAAAGATTGTTACCTTAACACTTAACCAAAATGTTTTTGCATTTCTTACCAGTAAACGAATTAAGAAGACGACAGTTATTAAGTGTTTGACGTAACAACCAAATTTAAAAAAACAATGCTAGCATATTCAACGTTTTTATTACTTACATTTAAATTTAACATTTACATTCAAATTTAACTTGCGTTTGCCGGTCAGCTGATTAGTGGCAGTGGTTCGAAATTCTCATAGATAGTGCTGCAAAATTCAACTAAGAAAAGAGTTGCCGAAGTCGAGGAAAAATTTCCCTTCACATCGCGCACAGTTTGTACAAAAATGAAAGTAGTGTTTTTACCAAACACAATTTTTTTTAGCGAACATTTATAATTGTTCTTAGAATAATAGAACAAATAAAATGACAATTGTTCAAAATGAATATGAAGCATATTCCATCTGTTTATTTTGGAACGCTGACAGCCCTAACAATTTACCCCTCAGCATCGGCTTTTCCGCTCGGAAACTAGAACACGGGCGGCGGATTTGCAACATTGCGGAAGGTTAGACTCGAACCGATTCTGAGGTGCAACCACAAAACAATTATTTATAAATCAAGTATGCTACCTTTAGCTAATTCAGTTATGCAGTAATGTTCCTAAAGCATCAGATAATAAAATTCCACTTCCAATTGCAATTTTCATAGTCGCATTGTATCTTAAAATAATTAATTTCTGATTTTGCGGATCTGAATCCGCTGGGCCAATTGCAGTCGGAGAGTTTCCGAGCGATTTCGCTCGGAAGTTAACAGACCCTTAACAGAGGGAAATACGAATCAGTGGGGATTTTTCGGAAGTGGAAACTAGAACAGGTCTGGGAAATCCGAGACCGAATAAATTTTGTGGAAGTGGAAACTAGGACAGGCTTTTATATTAAGGGGTGAACGCGTGGTCGTTGGTCTTAAAGCTAGAGCACTAGCTTGTGGTCCCTGCTCTCGGTAAATGTGGATGAAAATTACATTTTACTTTTTATGTACAAAATGTTAAAAATGTAAAACTGAAAAATAAAATTAGTATGATAGTAATTCATATTATATTAGATAGGGGCTGGCGAAAATCCTCCAACTGAACCCTCCACGAGGGCGCTGGCTGGCAATGGGCACTGTATTATCCCGGATATCGGGTGATGCACTGTCGCTTGCTCCGTCCGCGGTAATAATGTGTCTAGCTAAGGCTACGGTTCAATTCCTCCTGCCCAAAAAGCCGGAGGAAATGAACAACTTGCCACGGTTGGAGGTGCCTTGGCGGCAGGCATAAATCGCAAGTGGGTGGTACCCCTGAAATAAACCACACTGGAGGGACTGAAGGATGAAACCGGGGCTGGGATGTCAGCCCAAACGTCGGTGGAAGGCGTGACTGCTACCACCGGCGGGCACGGAGGGGAGCAATCCTCTCTGCGTGTCGCCAGCGGTCACACCTCTAGTTTGACGGGAGCAGGTCAGGTTAGTTATAATGCCACTGCCACTACCACTACTACTCAGAGCAAGCTTTGCCACACGGGTGCCGTCGTCGATGCAGACTCCGACCTGAAGAGCGTGCAGCTCTCGAAAGAGGAGGAAGAGGGCCTTCCTCGTTCGCCCAAACCAGGCACCAGATCCCCGCGCAGGGACGGGCCGAAGCGGTCAAGCGAAGGGATGAAGGCCAAGGCGAGGTATAAGGCGGCTCTTGAGATCCAGAGCCGGCTTCGGAGCAAAGCAACCCTCTTCCTAGAGGAGAAGGAAATGCTAGCCTGGACTTAGGAAAGGATCGAAGAGGGCTTTTTCACTTCGCCAAACTTCCCCACATGGCGTCTACAGGCAGTTTCGCCAACAAGGTGGAGGAGATGCTTGCCAGCAAGAGGCAGCGCTCTGCTGAGAGTGCCTCTAGAGGTGCACCGGCGAGCACGCGGCCCAAGCAGGCAGCCCCCACACCCAGCGCGAAGAAGCCCCTCAAGAAGGAGCTGAAGGTTAGTGAGGTGATCAAACGACACCTGATCGTGGCACTCATTGACCGCAGCGACGAAAATGGCAGGATGTCAGAGGCGCTGTTTACGCGGATGGAGGATGACACCAAGGCCCCCATGCCAACATTTGATGGTGCGGGGTTGCTGAATGGGGTCAAAATCGTGAAGTGTATGGACGACCAGACTCGGAAGTGGCTGACGCAAACGGTTACCCTTATGGAAGCACTATGGGAGGGGGCCCAACTGGAGGTGGTGGACAGGGAATTAATCCCATCCATACCGAAGGCGAAGGTACTCTTTGGTCCAAGAGCCATGGATTGCCTCGGGCAATTCCGTTGCCGGACTTAAGTCCTCTAATTACAACCTCTTCTACTCACCATCGGTGCGCAGGAGTACACAGGGGTCAGGGTCTACAGGGTCTACACGCTAACCTTATGTCTCATTACAGCTCTGACGACCTGACTGTGGTGATGCTGGAGAGCGGGAAGAAGCGCCTCCTGCACCTTCTTGCTACATGGCACACGACAGGACGGCCCCACCGGAGGAACTCAGGAGCCTGGTAGAAGCCAGTCCGAAAGACCAGCAACTGCTCGTGGGTGCTGACGCCAACGCACACCACTACGTGTGGGGGAGCCCCGATATAAACAACAGAAGTGAGTCACTATTAGACTTTATTTTTTCTACTAACCTATATATAGCAAACGTGGGGGAGGAACATACCTTTGTAGGCCCCACCTCGTCCAACGTGCTAGACTTAACAATCATAAAGGGACAGGCTACTATGGTATCAGAATGGAAAGTCCTTGAGAGACCATCCTTCCCAGATCACAAGTACATACAGTTCCAGTATGAATTCGAACACTTTCCAAAGTTAACCGTTTTTAGGAACCCCCGGGACACTAATTGGGGAAAGTTCAAAAAGGTAATCACGGCAAGGCTTGCCACTTCTCCGGGCACAGTAGAGTCTGCGGAGGAAATAGAAAAGTCCCTAGAGACCCTCTCCAAGGAGCTACTAGACGCGTATAAAGCATCATGCCCGACATCAGAAATGAGGAAACGGACCAAGCCAGCATGGTGGAACAGGGTTCTTTCACTCCGACGCAATAAACTCAAGGAATTCCTCAAAATTGCCAAGACGGCGAAAGATGAGATTATCAATAAGGAATTCAAAGTCCTACTTAGGGACTACAAGAAGGAAATACGCTAGGCGCAGAGAAACTCTTGGAGAAACTTCTGCTGCAACATAGAGACTGCCCCAGAAACGGCTAGACTCAGGAAGCTGCTATCGAAGAACCACTCAAACAGAGTCAGCTGAAACGCTATAATGGACAGTGGACTGAGGGCAGCGAAGAGGCCCTAACGGCACTAATGAAAGCTCACTTCCCAGGATGCACTGAGGTACCCGATGCCAATAAGCATCAGGACCTAACAACTGTAGAAGAGCATCTGCCAATGGATTTGATATCCTCTAGAAGAATCCACTGGGCTTTAGACTCCTTTACGGTGATAAAAGCACCTGGACTAGATGGAATATTCCCAGCCATGCTACAGGTGACCAAAGAAGTGATCACCCCATGGCTACACTCTATATCCCGGGCTATATCCCTATCCAATGGAGAACCTCTCGGATTGTCTTCCTGCCTAAAGCAGGAAAGTGCAGCCATGTGAGTCCCAAGGATTACAGACCGATAAGCCTCACCTCCTTTCTACTCAAGACGCTAGAAAAACTGCTGGACCTATACGTCAGAAACGATGTGGGAAGACTACTGTCGACCAACCAGCACGCCTACACGAAGGGGAAATCGGTGGAGACGGCACTACATTCACTAGAAGCCACCATTGAGAGGGCCCTACACAACAAGGAATATGCTCTCGGAGTGTTTGTGGACATATCCGGAGCATTTAACAAAGTTAGCAGAAACGCAATTATGGATCGCCTAGAAGCGAACAACACGCCACCCGCAATCAACTCGTGAATAAGAAATCTTCTGAGCTGCAGACGGCTAAATTCCGATTGGGGCACCGCCTCCATGGTGAGAGGAACGCATAGGGGCACGCCGCAAGGTGGAGTCCTATCACCTCTCCTATGGAATCTGGTGGTAGACGACCTCATCAAGAGATTCGAAAGGAAAGCACCAAAGATTACAGCCTATTATCACAGGAGTATGTTCAGCGACCCTCAGCTCGATCATGGAATCAACGCTCAAGGAGATATATGAGTGGGCGGTCAAGGTAGGGCTCAATATTAACGCGGACAAGACGGGATCCCCCCAAAAATTAACACAACTAGGCTGATCCCGAAAACACAGGTCAGATACTTCGGCACTGTACTAGACAGCAAGCTGGCATAAAAACCCAATCTAATGGAGAGGGTGAAAAAGGACACCATAGCGCTATACGCATCTGAGAAGATGCTTAGCTGGGTCTATATATCGGTGGTGCGTCCGACACTGCTGTATGGAGTCCTAGTGTGGTGGCAAGCCATAGAGAAGAAGACCTACTACAAGCTTATGGAGAGAACTCAGCGGCAGGCACTGTTCTGCATTACAGGGGCGCTGAGGTCAACCCCAACAAAAGCACTCGAGACAATAATCGGAATTGATCCCCTAGATATCCATGCGCAACTGACAGCAGGAAAATCGGCACAACGCCTGGTTGTATCAGGTAATATGTCGCTCCAAGGATTTGGCCGAGACATGAGCAGTATATCTGACTACATGATACCAAGAACGTGCCCGGATGTAAAAACTACAACGTTCATGGGACCTAATGACTGGAAAAAATGTCCGGACCATACTCATCACCTTAATATTTACACCGACGGCTCCAAGATGGAAGGAGGAGTTGGAGCGGGCATATACTGTACGGACCTTGAAATGAGGCTGTCGTCTAAGCTACCAAGTCAATGCAGCATATTCCAGGTGGAAGTATTCGCCATCGGTAAAGCGGCAGAGCTTGCGCAGAGCATAAACCGTCCATATAAGGCGGTCAATTTGTTCGTAGACAGTCAATCGGCGATAAGGTCAATGCAATCGTCAACGGGCAGTTCCAAAAGTGTACTGGCAAGCAGGGAGGCACTAGATATCCTTAGCACGACTAGGGCAGTGAGGATCTACTGGGCTCCTAGCCACCAGGGCATCGATGGTAACGAAACCGCGGACGAGAAAGAACAGAAAACGTTCCGGTGTCCCTAAGAACGCTCCAAAGTTAGCTAGAGGGACAGGCTAACGAAAGAGCAAAGAGCAGGTGGAGGACAAATTCCACAACCTGTAAAATATCAAGGACCATGTGCAAAGAGCGCAGGGACAAACTCAGTTACTACGTGCCGCATCTTCCACGGAAAGATTGCAGACTGTTAGTAAGATTCCTCAGAGGTCACTGCCTCACCGCGACGCATGCCGTCAAGGTGGGCATCACCGAAAACGTCAACTGCCGGAAATGTGATGAATTTGGGGCAACCGAAACCCTGGAGCATCTCATTTGCAAATGTCCGGCTCTAACAAGGTCAAGAGTACGAGACCTAGGCGCTCCGTCTCTGGTGTCACTGGAAGATGCCTCTAAGAGAAAGCCAGGCGAACTACTTGCCTTTGCTAAAGCCACCTCGATCCTCAAGGACTTCGAAACGCGCAGTAACAATTCATAGGTCCACCCCAGAACAACCCGGGCAACTAAGGGCCATACTGGCCTATGCTGGCCCCCCGAGGGCCGCCCGATTAACCTAACCTAAACTGGAAAGCCATACTAGCTGTTAATGGTATTAAAATTATAAGATATTTGTGTTATCTATGTGTCGAAATAAGATTACTGGATAGCGTTAATTTGTTAAGTTTAAAACACAAGTTAATGGCATTCTCTCGTGTCCTTCCCGATCCTGCGCCTTATACGCTGAACTGCTCTTCTTTGAAAAGAATTAATATAGTTAATGATTTGGGAGTTCGTTTGGACCCTTAACTTAACTTCATCGATCACTTTTAGTGCACGATAAATGAAGCTTGGATTTACAAAACGATGGCCGAATGAATTCAATGACGTCTAGGTTACTAAAATATAATGTATCTGGTAAGTTTTAGACCTTCCAATAGATCCATAATTATAAACTTACCTTTATTTAACCAAATATACCTTTATTTTTTGTTTATTTTTTTTTTAATAATTAATTCAACAAATTATGGCTACCTGTTTTTGCTAATTGTCCGAACAGCTGCAAAATTCCTACGCGGCAGGCCACTGCTGTTGACTTTGCGACACTCTCGCTCACATTGGTTATGCTGATCGCCGATCGCATACAAAACCATGCCGGGATGGACTGGACGTGCTTGAGATGCGGAGATGAGGGTTTTTATGATGCAAGACGATCTGGAGTTTCAGTATTTGGCGGCCGGCTTTAAGGATTTATCTAGTCATTTCAAAAATACGGAATTCCATGTCAAAATGCTAAAACTGCTAAGTGACTAACCGTTGTCACACATTCGACGCTAATCACTCATCTTCCACTGGAAGTTATTCTAAAAGCTTCGACTTCATTACAGCCTTGTCCTGTAGCCGAGTCAGCAGCTTATCGCAGCTTCTACAAAAACGCCTGTCAAGAATGCGTTTGTATCTTCTATTGATTGGACCTTTTTTTACTCTACTGACGATCTCTTAAACATGGATGAGCCCATCTTGCACACTTTACTG
Source organism: Drosophila watanabei (assembly GCA_008042575.1). NCBI lineage: Eukaryota > Metazoa > Arthropoda > Insecta > Diptera > Drosophilidae > Drosophila > Drosophila watanabei. The sequence continues at coordinate 22,050 of VNJS01001324.1, forward strand.
TTTTTGACATGTACGTTCCTTTGTTTCTATCTCCTGAAGTTTGCATCACCCCCGTCGAAAATCCTGTTTAAAAAATCTGAAGACAAGACTTTATAAAAAATGTAATTAAACCGGTGATCTCTCTCTGATTTCTTTACTTACAAAAATGACCCAAATGCTATGTAGACCACTGTCTGTAATGTTTCAGTTATTCCTTTAGCTTTAATTTTAACTGAATGCTGGAAGGCATTTTTCATATTTCGCCTTTATAAAAAGGGTTGTAAAGCTTACGTCCACAAACTTCATCAAGTTTTATGCTGTCATAAAAAACGCGTTTAAAAACAACACCCAGACATACGTTATCATTACCGATTTCCGCAAAGCTTCTAATTCGGCGAGCAACCAGCTACTGTGTGGCAAGCAGAAATTCGGTGCCGCCATCTACATGTGGGTCCTTGCACTGAAGTGAGGAATGTAAGAAAGTTGGGGCGTAACTTTTGAAGAGAAAGAGGCATCTGACAGTTTGGAGAAGTGGCTCAGGGTTACCCGGAGAGAGTGAATTAGCTTCCCAACTAGTTCGAAGAGGCACCATCTTTCTTTCCCAATTTGGCAGTCCAAGAAAGCGGTTCAGCAGGCCAGAGAAAAAAGCATCATCAAAAAGAAAAACAGCAAGAAGCCATGAAGAAAAAAATAAAACTCTATTTCAAGCAGCGCTGAATCCACTACTGGGTAAGCGGCGAAAAGAAACTTTTATTGTCTGGCGGTGGTGCAAGAAGATTTCATATTTGCTCAGGTTTGGCGCTTAACATCCAGATCTGGAAATTCAAATGCGAGTGGAGCCAAGTTTTCGGCGGCAAGAGGAATCCGATTGGCAAAGTCCAAGGCGGCGACCGGCAAGGTTCCCAGAAATTTCATCTACATTTTTCCCCCGTTTTCCAAAAAAATTTTTGTGACTTTTCTTTCGCATTTTTCATATAAAATGTGCGGTTTTATTTGGCCAGCAGATAGGAAAAGTAGTTAAAGCAAGAAATATTACTCTCAGCTAAGTGCGGTGAAAGCTCTCTCTGTTCGTTAAAACCGCCATGAAATAGTTGTCGCCGGAGCAGTGATCAAGTCCCAACGTTCCAGCGCAGCGAAAAGGGAATAAGGAAAAGAAAGAGAGGAACAGTTTCAGTTTTGCAGAAAAAATCGTCGGGCGCGAGCAGCGTAGTTGGCGCTGCGCAAGAGTTTTTCGGTAGCCTAGAAAAAAAAGAAAACGAGGAAAAGTGATAAAGATCGGCGCGGAAAAAGAATGAGCGCGGTCGAAAAAGCCGCCAGCGCGGGAAATCTCATCGTTAATTTTTTTTTTGTTTGTGTTTAAAGTTGCCAAAAAGTTCCTGTAAATGTAACGGGCCAAAGAGAAGGAGAAGAAAAGGTCCAAAAAAAGGAAGAAAAACGGCAAAGAGAAGCCAAAAAGAAGTGCAAGAAGTGAAAAGGAGCAAGAGTGAAGTGATAGCGGCCATGTTGGCCAAGTAGTTTTTCTTTTTGATTTAACTTTTTTTGCTTTGTGTTCGGTGGCATATACATGTCGCACAGTGGGCCAAAAGCAAGGATTCTATAAGAATTTTTTTTTTTTAAACTCCCAACTGGTGCCGAACTCTACGGAAGCGCTTTCGTCGAGGGAACCCGGATTTTTGGTGAGAGTTAAAATTATTTATATTATGTATAACAATAAATTGACTGGTAAATTGAGCGCCTAATATTTGCAAGGCTTTGTCCCACTGTCCGTCGCGGTCGATATCGTACGAAAGTTTGAGAAGCGTTGAAGAAGGCAAGTGAGAGAGAATGTAATATTTCAAGTTCAAGGGCAAGTAGTGAAACCATGGACTTGGAACGAAGAGTTGTTCGCAGAAATAGTTTGAGGATCATTCAACAGATAAAAGACACACAAAATTGCAAGTTAAAGGCCAGCAATGAAATCGAAAGTTATATTCGCTCCCTCTCTCTTGTGCTTGTATTGCTTTAACCCTTATGCGCCGATAGCAAACGAAAATTGCAATTTGAATAAAAAGTTTTTTGAGTAATGTTTAAATTTTGTTCTTCCTGTTTCCTAACTCTTTTCATTCCGCACATTCGTATTTTTAATTTTCAATAAAAGCTTTGATTAATTTTTAATAGTAATTGCATTTAAATCCGCTGGAAAACGATCAGAAAAATATTTTTAATTTGTCGATGAACACATATTTCCACTATTTAAAGGATGACCAGAGGCTAAAATAGAAGGACAAGATCACCACCCCCACGTAGCCGACAAGGAGCAGCTGGAGCAATCCGCGTGCGTCCTTTTTACTTTTACTAACCATCAAGGCCTCACAAGTCGTTACAGAAATGATCATAATCATATCTAGATGATCTGGCGCCCAACGTGGGGCTGAAATTTTTTTCCTTTTTGTGAAAACATATATTTCTTAACACCACCCCCACGTAGCCGACAAGGAGCAGCTGGATAAATTCGCGTTCGTCCTTTTTACTTTTACTAACCATCAAGGCCTCACAAATCGTTAACCTGTTTTGTTAACTTATCGGATTGCAACATATTTAAAAACCTAAAATTAGAGAGTTTATTTCAACGGTTCATTCTGAAGCTGTGTTCAGGTAACTTAAGGTGTTCCTCAAGAGATCGACGTTGGGCCACTCTAGTTTGCCATTTCTATTAACGGCTTGCGTAAATTCGTTTTACACCATGCAATGATATATGCAGATGATGTTAGACTATGTTTGCCACTGATGAACTTTGATCCTCATATGCATATACAAACTGATTTGACCAACATGCAGTTCTGGAGCATCAACATTTTCTGTTTCTCAATAACTAAATGTAAATTTGTTTCGATTTATCGGACAAATTGTTTTCTCGCCAATTATTTTATAAGGTACGAGCGATCTTGAACGCATCCATTCAGAATAAGATCTCAGTTTTGCTTACCAACAACTTGGTGAAGCTAAAGGTGTTTTTGCTTTTGTTCTGTTTTGGTCTCAGGAGTTTTATGATCCCTAAACTACAGTACAACTTCGACAGTCCGAACACATATAGTTTTGGGCAAGTCCGGAATATCGAGTTGTCCGGACTATAGTAGTGAAAATTTTTAAAACAAATATATGTACTATGATTTATTAAAAAACATTGAATTATTACATTGAATAATTATATTAAATTTGTACATATTATGATATATTGAATAAGTTATCTTGTGCAGATTAACTTTGTTGAGATGATTGATTTATGCTTTTTGCTCAATCATTTTCAACAGAAGAATATCCTGCAAATCAATATTATTCTCCTTAGCCCACTAAATATAAACTGAAAACGATTTCTGTGCACCTGCAGTAGATATATTTGTTTTAGCATCCATTTCTTGAATGTAGAAGTTTCCGAATTACTGAAGTGTCCGGACTGAAGCATGTCCGGACTGTCGTAGTTGTACTGTACTATATATTTCTATTGTCCGTCTTAATCTTTGTAAGAAATATAGAAATATATGGCAACGCCGTCTGTTACTGATTCCGATTGTTGCCTGCGAGCAACTGGACATCGTGAAGTATCGATAAGAGCTGGGTTGATTCTGTTTTGTAATTCCGCAGCGCTTCTATTTATATTCTTCAACTCTAAAATAAAGCACTGACATTTTCAATAGGTTATGGGCCCAGAGTGTCTTTACTGTGAAAAAAATAAAGCAAAGAGTTTTTGGTGATCGTGTTTGTTAATCGCGGTAAAAAGTGAACTAATTTCTGCGTGGAAAGTTCTGGACTTAAGCCCGAACGAATGGCTTCGCGTTAAAATACGGTGGTTGCGGTTGTGTGTGTGCAATAGTTGCGGTAAAAAGTGATCTTGTCCCTGCGTGGAAAGTTCTGGACTTAAGGCTGAGTTAGAGGCTTTGCGACTAAACACGGAAAAATTAATCCTAGTATGAATTCCATAGAAAGACTTGACGATGAAAATTACAGCGCGTGGGCTGTACAAATGAAAAGCGTTTTAATTTACTCAGATTTGTGGGCAGTGGTTTGCCGTCGCTTAAGGCTGCATTTGATATAAAAGACGAGAAAGCTCTTGGGAGCATTATGTTGCACATAAAACCGTCTCAAATAAATCATGTGAAACATTGTGTTAGTGCAGCAGAAGCTTGGGATAAGCTACTAGGAATTCATAGGCCAACAGGGCCTGCGCGACATGTGTTTCTACTTCGACAATTGCTTCGCATTAAAATGGCAGAAGAAGACAATATTGGATCATATATAAATATGTTTTCTGATATCCTGGAAAACCTGAACGAAGTCGGGGTGAAGCTACCTGAAGAAGTTACAGTTATTTTGTTACTAAGTGGGGCATATTGCTGTGAATTGTAGTGAAAAAGGAAAAGTCGAAAGGAAAGAAGGAGGATAATCGAAGTTATTCTGTTTTCTCTTATGGGTCAAGGGAGTTCGGAGAGCTTCCAGAGAGTGTTTTGTGCTTGGACAATGGCGCCACGACGCATTTGTGCTGCGATCGTTTTAGCTTTACAGCCTTAAAAGAACACCGAGAAATAATAATGTTGGCGGCAGTAATAGCATCATGGCGGAAGTTTGTGGAAATTAACGCATACAGTGGAAGAAAAATACGATTGATTTCGTGGTTATACTTTATGTAAAAGACTTGCAGTGTAACATTTTATCCGTATCGAGAGCAGTTGAAAACTGATTTCGTGCAGAGTTTTCTGGAAATAGTGCACAATTAATAAATAATAATGGAAATGTTATGTTGAGTGCCGAAAAGAAAAATTACTTGTTCTCAATAGAAACAAAGAAATACTTATATCTTGCGGCAGAAGGGAAAGGCTCAGAAATAATTAAGTGGCACCACAGGTTTGGACATTTAAACTTTGGAGGCCTGAATAAAATGATTAAAAACAACATTGTAAGAGGACTAAAGGCGAATCAGTGTGACATGCGAGATAATGTGTGCGAAACGTGTGCTAAGTGTAAAATAACTGTAAAGCCGTTTCCTAAGGCTGCAGAAAATAGGGCGAATAATATTTTGCAGCATGTACACACAGACATTTGCAGACGGAGGAGCAAAGCATCAAACGGTGGATCTCGGTATTTCGTGACATTTATAGTCGATAAATCGCGATATATGCATGTTTGTTTCCTGAAGACGCGTGATGAAGTTTTCGGGCGGAAACCGAGTGTATCTCATCTCAAGGTATTCGGAGTAAAAGCGATCGGCTTGGACAAGAAAAATTTTCGTTACTTTCTACCAAAAGGAGTTGGATATATTTTTGTAGGGTACTCAGATACTCCTATACTAATCCTAGTATAGGAAAACTCACAGAGTCACGTGATGTAATATTTTTGGAGTACTTTCAGAAGCAAGAAGGCAATGAATCGAATTTCGTTCCACAAATCGGGAGACCTAGAAAGAAGTACAAAACTGTCAATGTCATAAAACGTGATGTTGAGGTTCCAGCAAGCGCAAACGATGCATTGAGTTCCAAATATGCAGATGATTGGAAGAATTCTATGCAACAGGATATTTAGAGTCTTCGCGGTCAAGCGAGACAAAAATGGCAACGTGGAACGTCTCAAGTCACGGCTTGCCGCAAAGGGCTGTGGACAAGAGTATGGCATCAACTACTCTGAGAAAGCAGATCTTGGCGAGATCAAGTATCTTATATCGAAGAGGTACGATGTTGTAGATGGCGGTATCCTGAAACATTTGCTAGGAATGAAAATAGAGCGCGATGGCGAAGTTGGCAGTGTTCAAGTGGGCCATAAGCAATAAATAGAGGCCTTTTTGGAAGACTACGGGATGCAAATCTTTAAGGCATACAATTTACTTGCAGGGTACGAAGACGTTCCAGTTAAACTACCAGCGAACTGGACAGGCTGTCTACTGTTATGTGGACGCCGACTGAGTGGTGGCAGGAGCAGCGATCAACTGGGAGTCTAGAAGCCATCCGTGGTAGCTCTCAGAACAACAGAAGCGGAGTATATAGCACTTTCTTTAGCTGCGAAGGAAGCAGTATATATCCATAAGCTTTGGAATGAGATGGGTCTTGGTGAAGTCCCACCGATTGTAATACCCAGCGATAACAAAAGCGCGCAGTGCCTAGTAAAGAATCCTGTATATCACGCGCAAAGTATCATCGTGTAGGTGATATGTTTAAGAAAAGGTTATTGATTTGATATATGTATTAACGGAAAACATGATGGCAGATGTATTCACTAAGAATTTGAGTAAGGTTAAGTACGAGAAATATACTAATATGATGGGTTTTCTGTAAATAATATACATTAGTTATCCTTTAAAATGACAAACAGCGTTGAAAAGAAGTGTTAGAAATATAGAAATATATGGCAACGCCGTCTGTCCCTGATTCCGATTGTTGCCTGCGAGCAACTGGACATCGTGAAGTATCGATAAGATCTTTGTTGATTCTGTTTTGTAATTCCACAGCGAGTAGACGCGTTTTTTAAATTGTATTTTTAAACTCTAAAATAAAGCACTCACATTTAAAATAATCTTAAATTTTGTTGGTGTGTATGGTCACCTCTCTTCGGGGAGTAAACTGGTATCCGCATCATGGCCTCCCTTTTTATATCGACAGGCTGCTCCTTAACGCCCGCCCTCCCTTAAGGACCGTCGGACCTGCCACGATGTGATGTTCATACACAAACTTGGAAACGGACATATTTCTTTTATCTCCTTAATATACTACAGCTCTCGGTCCCTGCAAGTCCTTTAAGTTACCTTCGACCTATTGCTACTGAGACTTAAATTTTATTTCTTGTTACATGTTAAAATGTCATTAGGTTTTAACACGAACAATGTATTAATACAGATATCCTTGTCTCTGCCCACCTGATGTGAGTCGGAGCATATAATTAAGAACACTCCCATTTTTAGTCAGAGGTATGGGAATAGCTTATTATGGAAGACACATGCGTCTATTTTCTTAAAAAATAAATACAAATTAAATTACGTCATTCGCGGTGAACGAAACGAGAAAAAACACTAGATCCTTTTTACCTTTGGTCTTGCGCCAAAGTAGAAGTTATTTTGAATTTCAGAAGTTGTATTTGCAAAATATATTGATTTGTAGACAAAATTATCTAACATAACAGTCTAATAGACTTAAAATTTTAGTCCTAACCCACTGAGTACGCATGCAAGTTATACAACTCAAGATCCCAACCTCCTTACCCAAGTCAAGAACATTTTCTTTATTAATAACTCCTAACTGGAACCCTCATACTCTGCGTTCCCACAGAAATGTCATAAACAATTTCTTTATAAAGATCTTCTAGCTGGGAACCTCATTTTCAGCACTCCCACAGAAATCCAATAAGCTTCCTCACTTTTGTAGGAGTTCATCATTAAGATTGAACTACGCCGCGGTCCCTCTACAATAACTAAACTGGGTAAGTAAACACAAGCATCCGGTCAACTCCCGGCTTTCTAAAATCGAATCTGTTTAAGATAATTTTGTAATCAAACAAAGAAATTCATCACTCAATTTTCCGATTCTCTTGAGTCCAGCTCTCGTCCTGATTCTCTTAAACCAAGGTTTGCTTATCAGATAATCGGCCTTTACCCAGCACTCTGTTCTTGGGATCTGACGTGATCAGTTCATTAATTGAAATAAGTTAACAGTAAAATAAAAATCGACATAAAGGAAAAGTTGTAACTTATATATACTATGGCTCTTAAATTTAAGTTAGCTCCTAGTTTATAAATAATTGTTAGCTTTAGATAAATAAATAAATATATATACAATTTCCACACAACCTATCAGGATGCGTATTCTTTTCTATATTTTCTATCGCGCCTGTAAACACTTAACGCAAACAGGCACGTGCTTGGTGTCGCATGAGGCACTTGAGTGTACTAACCGTGCATAAGCGTTCATAAATTAGTAGTAGGGCTGTTGCAGACCAAGGTTGCTATCAATGTTATTGGTGGCAATTTTGGCAAAGCAGTTATATGCAGTGGAATACAGTTTTACAGAGCAGGCACTATAGCTCTTACAGTTAATGGAAAAGGTAACAGACCGTCTTAAGATTGAAGACGCCAGTTATATACAAAGATTTAACTTAGGATGTAAAGTTTCATATAGCTCCTTCATCGAATTAAGATTTAAATTCGGGAATTCATTCTTGGTCTGCTTTTTAGTTGCTGCCGAAATAGCATCGGATTTTCATACTCTAACCGAAAGCCAAAAATGCAGGTTGAGTTATGTTATGACCAAATTTCAGTCATTTAAAGTATAAGGATGGGAAAGACCAATTTATTTTCCCAGCGCAATATTCCCTTGTCTGTGCTGTCGAGTTATTCCAATACGCGAAAATCGACAGAATGTCAATTAAGCTTTGTGACATAAAAGGTTGGAGCCGATGGTTTTACTCTCTATATCTCTCTCTCTGGTATAGGGCACATTATCAGAGAAGAAGCTATACCTACCGACCCCAAAAAATTTATAAGAGTCGTCGAAATTCCCCCTACGGAGAAGTTTGTCAGCCCTTCGCAGTTTCTTAGGGACGGTGTGGTGGTATAGCAAATTTCCCAGCAATTCTGCCTCTGTGGCTGGTACCCTGCTTTGGCCTATAAAGAATTTTCAGATGACCGCTGCTCCTGCGTTGGAACGCGCTGCACAGTGGTTGCGCCCATATGCCAAAAATAAAAAAATTCATAACAACAAAAATGTACGAAAAGTATTCAAATCGCCTCTTAAATGTCCCAGCTTCTTCATGGCAAACCAGATTTTTCTGGAAATCTAAAAGGACTGTTTAAAAATGGAATATAAAAAGCAAAAAAAAAAAAATGTAATTTGCAAGCGCAGCTGCGCGCTTTGCTAATTCTTCAAAACAAAATCGAACTTTAAAGTGGTAAATTCATTTTTTACGAGTGCAAGTTAAATTTTTTTTTAATGGAGTTTGAACTTGAAGGTATTCTCTTTAAGATGAGATATAATTTCATATGTTAATAATAGTTATTAATATTATTATATTAATGTGAAAAAATACATGTTTTTTTTTTTATTTTTTTAACATCTTTTTCATGTTTAGCTAAAGTTTTAGTTGTGACCTGTAACGGGCCTGAAGCATTGTAACCCATATATGTATTTTGGCCTGAAAGTATGCACTTTAAATTAATATGTAAACAGAGCGTTGCCATTTATTGCACTCCAGCTGCAGCTGCATCGGAGCAACCGATAGTGAGCAGCTGTAACAGAGTCGCAACCTGAAAGCTTAGCTTTGGTACCACGGCCAACTTCACTGACCAGAATTCAAGTTACGGTCTCGTTCTTTTCTTGGAAAAACTCTGAAGTGAACACACGCGTTAAAATCGAGTGCGGGTTAAAAATTGTCAAACCTAACCAAAATTGACCGACATAGTGCCTTTTCCCACGAGGGAAAATTTTTTGTTGATTTTGTGTTTTGAAACTTGGCGAAAGGCAAGGTAAGCCATATAGTGCCAATATTTTCTGTCATAATTCGCGGCCTTTTTTTAGGGAGTGTCCAGAGGAGCACCTCTTCGGACACAGCGGACAAGACGGCGGAGCACCCCTTCAACAACCAGCAGCAGAGGAACTATCAAGCCAGCTGCTGCAGCCGACCCAACCGCGCTGCGGTTGCCCAAATTTTGTCCGTCCGGCGGAGCACCCTTTGTGTTCGGTGGAGCACCCCCTCGCAGGCAGCGAAGGGGAGCAGACTCCGAAGCAGCAACATCGACTAGGAAGGCGCAGCTAAGCTCGGCGGATATTTAAGCAGAGCTAAGCGTCGTCCGTCTAGCAGCACCCGCCGTCCGGCGGCAACTCTTCGCCTAACGGAGCACCGTGGGAATTTAACCTCAAACTGTAGCCACCTCCTAAGAAGAAGAAGAATAAGTGAATAAATAGTGCAGATGTAGTTCCCCCGTGTTCTCAGTGTGCCGGCCAGGGCAGTTAAAGTGGCAAATAGGCAGATGTAAGACTTGAAATTCGTGTCCGAGCACATTTGGTCATAGTGGTCAGAGTGAATTCAGTGAGCACCTCCGATTGGAAAAGGTTGGCTTTTCGGCCCCCTACAGTGATTCTTCGATATACGAGATGAATGTTTATTGAGTGTAAGCCGCGCCCAATTTCTAGACGAACACGAGATCATCAAACTTCGGCGAGTGCCATGCTGCCACGCTTGGTTACGTTCGCTACACTGAGAGAATTTTTTTTGGATTAATTACTAAAAAATTTAAAAAAATTATATTAGTATTATCTAGAAGAGAAAATAATTTAGAAATGAAATTGAATAAGATAAAATACAAGCTAACAGAAAATTTTATAATTTGAATTAATTTATAACTTAATTTAAAAAAAAAAAAAAAAAATAATAATAGTATATTAAAATATTTTCGAAATATTATAAAGAAATAATTTAGCGGTTTAGCGAAAATTTTATAGGCAATTATGCAGCCACAAATTATTACGGTTTTAAGTTGGATATTTTGAAAAAAATGTATAGCTGACTTTTAGTTGCGAACACTAGTTATTTAATTAACCCATGGCGATCTTAAGTCGCATTCCTTTACAGCCATCGCTCGGGAGATCGATCTTTCGTCGCTGGAAAACTATGTCACTGTGAGTTACCATAACCCCAAGTATTATTATTGGGCATTATATATGCCGATCATTTTAATTAAATGAAAGTCGGCTCGCAACGCCCATAGTCAGCAACTAAACGCTTAAGAATTAAATAAAACTGGATGAATTCATTAATATTTAATTAAAATCGAATTAGACCAAACCGAATAATCCTAGTTAAAAGACAATAAAATGAATGGATATAAAATTTAACTAAATCTCGCTAAAGTAAAATTCGTGCCATACATTGAAAGAAAATTTTACAAAAACTATTGAAAAGAAAATGAAGTAAATTTAGTCATGTAAAACAAAAAAAATTAAAAAATATTAATTAAAATCTTAGACTAAGAACTTACCATGAAATTATATACATACATTTAAATACAATGCTATAACTTAATAGTGACTATAACTTAACCTGCATTGTTCCCAGTAAATTAATTTGCCATCTACTTGTTACTTTATATTATAATTACTTACTTGGAGTAGTGTAGGCTTTACCTGAAATTCTCTCTTCTTGCACAGAAGGTATTGGAATGTATTATTGTTATCGCGTGTAGGGAGAAGTTACCATGTTGTTAGGTTTAATTTATTGTATTAAAACGCATACTATCGAAATCATGGAGTAATCCCTTTCTTGAACTCGGCAGATGATCGTGCAGTCGTGTAGGGTATTTAAAGGGATCACCCGAGTAAGGCTCGAAGATGGTGATCATAGGTTGGGCGGGTCTCCGATGACGTAACAACACCTACGTCTCACCACCATTCTCTTGGAATGAATTTACGTTTTTCAATCCGATTACCGATATCTTTTCGTATGCCGTCGCAGCACGCTCAATTTCTTGCTTAATAAATAATAAGCCAATGCCAGATCAGACCTAGCAAGATTCCACCCCCAAAGCCGACGAGCTAGAGCCGGACCCTATAGCGTGCCCCGCGAAGTCAGATCTGGTCGAACAGTGCCTTATGAACGTTGCACGTTACAGACCCCACAAAAATCTACAATTGATTTATATGCCAATGTATTTATTGGACTTTTAAGTTAGCAAATGTGTAAAAATTTCCTGCCGAAATTTGCCGATGTGCCTAAAGTCGTAAAAATACTAACACCGTCTTTCCCTTTTTAGAGTCAGTTTTTGCAGTTTATTTACTAGTTGTGCTGTTGCTCTGTTTTCGTGTGTCATGCTTATGGTTAACTTTTAAAAACTGTTTATTTATTTATTAATAGTTTTTATTATTTTTTTTTTAAATATTTTTTTTGCATTAAAATTGAATAGGTTCCTGATAGTGTGTTTGCACGATCTCATGTTTTTAAATTATGGTGCTTCCCATACGCACCATACGCGTAGTAGAAAAACAAAATAAAATAAAAGTGATTGAAGGCCTAGAAGCGAACATTGTAAAAATCGGCTATATTGTTGATTAAAGTAAACTTAAAAAGCCAATTGGATATATATGTAAAAGAATTGAGACAAATAAGGATTTGTTTAACAGATTTCCCTTAAGTTCAGACCCTTTCATAACTGGGCAATGAAAACTACCATGCACAAAAAAAAGCAAAATTGTTAAGCGGTGTGCATTTGTTGCTAGACGAATAAATTACTAAA
>VNJS01001328.1:0-32278 GCA_008042575.1 Drosophila watanabei
TAAAGACACTTTTACCCCAAAAATGTGTGGAGACCACATTTCCATAGGGGAATTTTCAACGCTTTTCCGGGCGAAAGAAACTGCCACGAAAGTGGCAAGGACCAACCGCAGGACTTTTTCATTAGTGCAAGTGCCGCACAGCTGCATGCCACACACAGACACTCCTGGCCAACTCCCGACACGTTCCAGGCATTGCGGAACGTGCCAAAAAGCATTGCATAAGCGCAGGCGGACAACCAAATCGCAGAAGCAAAAAAAAAACAAAAAAAAATCTCAGAAAAACAACAAAAAAACAGGTGCCGGAAAGCAAAATAGAGAGAAAAAAAGAAATGAAACGTAAATACGGGCAAGAAGAGGACAATATTTTTGCTGCCTCTCCGATTGCTTCTGCTGCCGATGCTCCTTTTTCCTTATGCGAACCAAACAAATCTCAACCACACACACGCAGATATTTACACTAAGAGAAAAGGTTTAGAAAGAAGGCTAAAATACAAAACTGTTATGATATTCGAGTCCGTATTGTTTGTCCATAAAGTGTAGGTATATAATGTTTGTTTACTATACTTTTTGTTTAAGTATATAAAATTCTCTTTCTTTTTTCCCAATTAATATTCAAAAAAATATTTAAGTACATTATATTTCCTTATATGTCACTATACTTTTTTCCCCAAGTGCATAGACTAGCAATGCGTTTAGCAATCAGCTCACGACTTGGCAACCAGTCCGAGCTGCAGCTCCTCCGCCTCGGAACTCGGAACTTGGAACTCAGAACTGTCGTTGCGCATACGCCACGTTGCACCCGGCCGGCTGGGGCGTGTGTTAATAATGCGTGACATAAACTGAAGCCCCGACAAGTCCCGTCGATGGGACAAGCGAATTGAGTTGACTGGCGAATCGAGACGAGACGAGACTGACTTTAGCAGGGGAGCAGGAGCAGTATTTCAGAGTGCTTCAAGTGACAGTTGGCAGTCAGTGAGGAACTGCAGACTTTGTCGAGTAAATGACATTGTCATTGTTTTATTGACGTGCCACACAGACCCAGAGTCACAGCAAATAAGAGGGAGTGTTGAGGGAGTTCGCACACTCTTCACACACTCCATACACTCCATACACTCCACACTCTACACTCGCAGCCCCTTAGCACTTAAATTTTTACTTAAAATATGCAAATAAGTGCTGCCAAAGTGCCGGCGGGACGTACTTCCTCCTCCCTAATGTGTGTGCGAATGTGTGAGAATTTCAATTTCCTGCTCACACCCAGGCACGGTGCCAATCAAAAGAAAACCCCAATCGAAGGACGCCGGTTGCCGGTGAATAAATTTTGGAGAGCCGATGAGCGAAGAAATTCGGAAATTAAACCAAATTGAAATTGTTTCGCGCGTGTACAAAAGTTTTCTTTAAGTTTCGACTCTTTTGGAAAAGGTAGTAAAGTGTGAGGAAAGAATACTTTCCGAAACAAATAAGTATGGAATTTTATAAGCAACACATAATTGTGTATCCTTATTTCGAGAAAAACTTTTTCAGACGCTTCCCTGATCACTACACTTAACTATAGTGCTTGTTCTCGGGCTCATTGTAAGCCCCGGGAAAGTTTTAATTTGCAATTGACATTTTGCAAGTGCATCCCTCCTAATCCTGGCTGGCTTGAGCAGAAAGGATCTCGCAAAAAGGAGGTAGAAATAATTACAAACTGCAATTATTAGCCCCGGCTAAGGAGGCGCTGCCAAGGCAAATCCAATTAAGTGAAAAGCAAGTGTAAGCCGATGCCTTACCTGACCAGCTCACCTGGTTCTCTGATATGTCTCCCCCTCCGTTTTCCCCCCTCAGCAGTTAACTGGATAACTGAAGCTTCTGACCTTAGCCTGGTTTCCTCAGCTCTGGTGGGTGTTTTTTTTTTCTCCTTGAAGTTTGTGTCCTTTTTCCTTTCTGCCGTTCTGCCAGCAAGAAATGAAATTGCCGAGCAACAAGAACAACAACAATGGCAATAGTAATAATAAATAATAATGGTTAAATGTGTTTACAAAAGGAGAGAGAAATCTTTTGCTGTTATCTGGAGCAAAGCCTCCTCCATCCTTGCTCTTCACTCGTCGCTCGCTCTTGGACTTGGCTCACTTTTGTCCGCTGTGAACTGTCATTGCGTGTTGCACACACACAAAAACACACTCACCGACAGTCACAGATTTAAAGGGGTGAAAGAGGAGTGAAAGAGGGGTGAAAGAGGGTTTGAAACGCCCAGTAAAGTGAAAGAGAATGAGATATTATGTGGCAAGAGTTGCTTCACCAGTTGGCAAGTCCTACTTAATTTTTGATGCGAAAATTCCACTTGAGTCTTGAGTCTGCTCGAAGAATTTTCCGAATAAATATGGAGAAATTAGAGTGCACTTGCACTTACCTAAGATTTTGTGGAAAATAAAGGCTTTTCTTAGAAAGAGTCTTATTTCTGAGAATTTATTGTACTTGAAAGATAGTTGTGTCAAAGGTGGCAGAGTATTTCAGAGTATTTAAGTTATAAATAGTTATAAACAATTTTCTTCTTTCATAATAATTTTTTATAACCATAAAAACCCTCTCGAACAACCCTCGCCGCCTTTCCTCCGGTAATGAAAGTGAAAAACTGTTGCAGCTGCAACAACAACAACAACAGCAACAAGAAGCATTTTCGCAGCCGAGGAGAAAACTATTTCAATTGAGGTAGAAAATGAACGACAAGGACATGGCGGCATTTTCCCCTTGGTTTTTTTTTACTTCTTCCTCTTCCTCTCACTTTCTGTCGTATATTTTCGTTTCCTTTTGGCATCTCTGTTTTTTCTTGGTCCTGCCATGAATGAGATGCCCATTCCCTCTCTATTTCTTTTTGTGTGTTTGCAGTTTAAATTGCAGTATGAAAGGAATGTTCACATTTAAGGATTCGTTTTCATTTGGCTTCTCTTTCTATGCTTTTATTTCTTTCTATGATTTTGTGTTTTTTTTTTCTGCTTTTCGGGGCCAAGTGGGATAATATGTCAAGTGGCATAAGTCGGTGGCTGAAAGCCTGTGCAGCTGCCATTGATAGGATCGAAGCAGGTGTCATCCCATCGAACCCGACCCCCCTTGTGTATGTGTGTCTGTGTGTGTTAGCCCGACTTAGTCCCAGTTTGCAGTTAGACTCAAGTTGCACTGGCAAAAACAGCTGTGCCAAGTGGCCCGTTCGGGAAGGCAGTTGTCCAAGCAACTCGGGCTTCTTTGACGATATAAAAGGGGAACTGGACTGGCAAGCGGACAGTCAGATAGCGATTTGGCAGCATGTCTCCAGTGTTCATAGTGGCCGTTGTCCTGCTGTGTGGTCTCCTGCAGGCTGGCTACTGCCAGGCTAATAAGTCCTTTACGCCGGCGGACTACTGCCAGAGTGTCTTGTGCCACATTCACAAGAGGCACATAGCCTGCAACAACAAGGGAGTGAGTTCTATACACCTTCGGGATTTAAAAAAAATTTCCCTAAAGGATCTTCATCCTTTTTAGAACCTCAGCAGCAAGTGTCCTGCGGGCGCCCAGCTGGTAAACCTGTCTTCTCTGCACGATCTGATCCTGAATGAGCATAATGCCTATCGCAATTTGCTCGCTGGTGGCAAGATCAAGCACTTGCCCCAGCCCCAGCGCATGGCCACACTGCAGTGGCATGCCGAGCTGGAGCATCTGGCCACACTGAACGTGAAGCAATGTGCCTTGCAGTACGATCCCTGTCACAATACCTTGGAGTTCCGCAACTCTGGACAGAATCTGGCTCTCATCAACTTAACTCTGACCGCAGAGCCCGTTGGCAATCACACGGAGGAGAGTGTCCTCAAGGTGGCCACCGTTAATCAAACGGATGAGACTTTGAACAAGACGGTCACCGGGAATCAGACGGATGAGATCCTTAACAAGACAGTTGCCGCAAATCACACGGAAGAGGGTCCCGTCAAGTTGGATGTCGTTATTCACACGGATGAGAGTCTGATCAAGATGGCCATCGCTGGCTGGTGGAACCAGAGTGTCAATGTTACGGCCACGGATGTGCATCGCTTTCCCAAGGGCAAGTTAGAAGAGTGGGTAGCATTGCCTTCGGTTCCTTAACCCTGATTTGATTCACTTTTATTAATCCCGAAACCAGTTCCGCTCGCCACTTTGCCGTGATGGCCCGGGACAACAACACGTTTGTGGGCTGTGCCGCCTTAAGATTCGACAAGTCCCCGGGACAGCCTCACTTCCTGTTGGCCTGCAACTATGCCAGTGATTATATCTGCGACTGGCCCCTGTACAAGGAGAAGTCCTTTGGCTGCAAGTCCGGCTTCGATCTCAAGTATCCGTTCCTTTGCAAGGCGGGCGAGCAGTACCAACAGCCGGTCATGGAGGAGGAGACCACGCCGAAGAACAACTTATGGATCTAGGAGGGAGGAGAGAGGAGCTAAAAATACCGTGAAGGGTTGGAGTGGGTGGCTGGAGGGGTGGTTGTGCACTCACAGTCTATTTAACATGTTGATTTGTGTCACAGTGCGTGGCGGTCATACATCATCTCCGCATTAGCACAGACACCTTGCGAGTCAGTGATGATATTGTTGAAGTGACAGAAAAATTATAAATAAATAGCAAAAGATACAAAAAAATAGATAGATAAAACCAATCAAGAAATTAAAGATGTAACATGTATATTTCTTAATATTAGCCTTTGTTTTTAAGTCCTAATTTTATAAGAAATATATTATATTATCTTGAAAAGAATCTATATAAAAGCCATAAAAAAGCTAAAGCCACACCACAGACAGCCTCACACATTTAGCTCCATTCCACCTCCCCCACATCATCATCATCATCATCATGAGCAGCGCCATCTCCATCAGCAGCTAAAATATGATACGCGTTGTTTGGGTCTCGGAAAAAACGGCAACGAGACGACGACGACAAGTTGGCATCTAATTTTAACGTCAATATACAAAATGTAAAAACGTGTCTTCATCAGCTCGTAATATAGCTGGCTTCCCCGCGCAGCTTCTCCCCTAAGTGCCTATTAATAATGCTGCAAAGGAAAATGTTTCTCCTTGGCTTTGCTTTATTTTCGGTGTCCATCTGCGATGAGACCTCAACGTTTAATATGCCGTTTCACCGTCAAATCTGAGGCTCATTAAAGTCCGCCAAGAGAAATAGACAACATTTACGCTCAGTTTTTTTTGTTTTTTTGTCGGTCGCCGTAATTAATTTCGCACTAATGCCTGCCACATTCATTATGGCTTAATTAAAATTCAACTGGAATTAGTTTCCAGCATCCACCATTATGAACTTATCAAGCTAAATATTTACATCTCTCTGTTTATATCGCTCTATTTTTTTATTTTGTCATAATTATATTTTAGCCATTTGGCTGGCAAATGACAGAGCTCTGCTTTGTTCTGTTACTGCTTCTGGCCCTCTCATTAAATGCGCGTAAAACTAACATGGCCAACAACATATTTCGCGCGGCGGCTCATAAAAGCATAAATACACGCATAAATAAAATAATGTACAAAGTCATGTGACCGTTAAAAGTGGCATAAATTATTATTATTTTGGGACAGGAAGGATGGTTGATGGATGGGAGGCTTTTTGGGCTTACTTTGTAGTCAATTCTAAGATGAGAAATATTTCATTGAAATTCATTTAAATAACAAAATAAATAAATTAAGTAATTTTTTAAATATAAACTCAAAAGCAATCATTTGAAAAGTACCTTGTAATATTTTTATCTGTCATTTTCCTTTGCCCAAATATATTCTTAAAATAAATTTCAAACACAGAGCTTCTTTAAAATTTTTATGAGGTGTTCGCCATATAATTTGTAAAGCATAAGATCCCAATAAATAATTTAAATAACGCCGTAAAATGCTTAGCAGGTCTTAAAGCCTTCCCCACATGACATTATATGGAATATAAAATATTTTTGTTTCGTGATTTGGAAATCGCTGGGCACACGCTCATTTAGTAACCACAGAGAATGGAAATTTCTATAGACTGAATATGCCTTCTATATAGACTCTGTCCCTGAACGCTTCACGAATTTGATTGTGGAAAATGATTTGATGGTCGGCAAAATTATGGCCTAAAGGAGGCGGCCCGGGCGTTGCATAAATTGTGGCTGAATTTAAACAAGTTAATATGATATTAGTTGGGAAGCGGGCATAAATTATGGAAGCGTGCAGCGAACAATATAAACAATATAAAGCCGCCCTGATTTAGTGCTCGCCATTTGGCTGTTTAATGAGCACTCAGATGTGTCAACAGGCTAAATGGAAATTTATTTAATTATGATTCATAAGTCACAAAGCGGCTTACAGCTGGCAAAACATGCAAAATGCCAGCAGCTCCACATTCTCTATTATTTTCCCAGCTTTCTGTCCAAGTGTTTGAAGTCTGGTCTAAGGTCTAAGAGAGAGTCTCGGACATGAAAACATCGAAAAAGGCAAAGCTGCAAAATATATAAAAACAAAAAACAAAAAAATTGACAAAGCAAAACTTTTGATTTATGCAATTTGCGCTAAAAATACAAATCCATTTGATGACATTTGCGTGGGGAAATAAAATTTGGCCAACAAAAATTCCAATAAAATTGCGAAAGCAGGCTTTGATTTATTTGTCCTTGTCTGGGGTCCGGGTTTGATTCTGGGCATTGGATTTTGGTTTTCGGGTAATTCCCCAAATGCTTAGCCCTCAGCCCCGGATTTGGGGCAGGTCCTTACCCCTCTCTCGCTTCGCAAATGTCATACATGAAGCATAATAAATGGGCGAGCAAAACTTTGGACAGGACGAGGGGGTTGCTCCCAGTTCCTTGTGTTTTGTGTCCTGTGTGTTGTGTGTTGTGTCAAGTCAAATGCAAATGACCGACAAATTTGCCAGGCTATATAGCGGCGGCATAGGAACGGGAACGGATATATGGTATGTTTATGTATATATGACCGCAGGCCATGGGCATTTTGGCCACAAATTTCCACACAATTTATGCACGTCTGCGGAACGGAAGCGGAGCGGAGACACTGAGGATCCCATTGCCGGATCATTTATTTTATAGTCCGTCGCTTTAAGTTATTTTTCTTCATTATTTTTTATGTGACTCCGTGGCACTGTGGCACTGTGGCAGTGTGGCACTGTGGCTCCGGCAATTGCCAAAGGCATTTGGCAATCAGCGCCAAATGTTTGCCCAAATAATTTATACGAGAGCGAGAGGCGGCGAGCAAACAAACAAAACAACAGACGCTCATCACACATACGCCCCGTTGGCCGTCAGCCATCGCCCATCGGCTGTCAGACCAACGGCCGCCTCGAGTTCATAGACAGGATCTTAACGGCACAGTTCATTAGCGGTCCTCGTGGTCCCTGGGCCAGGAACTTGCTTTATTAATCCTCCCAGGACCAAGACAAAGGCCAGTTGTCATTAGGGGCTGTCCTTTGGCATAAACACCAAATTAAGTTTTAGTGTTTCATTTATTTTTGGCACTCTCTTCACATGCGTGTGGCTTACAGTGTGGGATTTGAGGCCTATTTGCTTTTATGGCCCCAAACTATGAGACGACGAGTATGAGTATGAGGGCTCGTCCTGCGGTTGGTCTATGTGAGTCCTATTGCCTTTTGATTGTTTGTAATGAGCTCCTCCGGCCGGGTTATGGTGCGGGTCATCAGTGGCATGAATAAAACATCGATCTCGGCGGCCCGATAAAGGTTGCGCAAATGTCAAGCAGTCAAAATACTCAAACTATGATTAGGTGTGGCCTTGGGTACTTGGATAATGTGATTTAGGGGGCTTACATGGATGGGATTACAGCGAAGAAAATATTTTTTCTATCAGGCAAAAGCCATATTTTCTTTAATTAAGTTACTACAATTTATTTCTTACTAATTACTTATCGCAGAAGGAATTATTTTAAATATATTTCGGCATTAAAAGCCTTTCGAAAATCAAATTCTTTTTATTAAATATTATTTAATTTGACTGAAATTGACTGTAAGCTTTGTTAATATCGCTTACAGCTCACGTAAGCTCCACATCCCCCTTGAATTTATAATACTTTGTTTAAATCCCACCCCCCTACGCTCTTATTAATTATTTATATATTGTCCCCATTGTTATTTAATTTATAAAAATCAATGGCCAGCTTTATGGATAGGGGCACAAGTATGCGCCGATTAATTTGCAACTTAATTGATTCGTTTGAAATGTGATTCCAGCTAATTGAATTTATTTGCCAGCTCCATTGCCTGTTTATACAGTTCATTTGTGCGTTGCACTGACTCTTCCATATATTATCTATATATTCCGGCTGGATTTCCCATTTCCGGTCCGCTGATCAAAACAAAACATAGTCGAAGGCTTACTCTCGATTTCGCTGCTTCTATTACGTTGCACCGGCAACCTGGCCAATTGTGCGGCAAACATAATTCAATTAACACCAAAAGAATACATACCGATTCCAACAGATCCCATAGATACTATACACAGGGATAGATAGAGATAGAGGGCCTCGGGTAGAGAGAGATGGAGAACGATAGACGCTGAGTGACCGGAAAGTGGCGCTTTACAATTTGTGCAATTTCCGCCTACGAACACAACATCAAACGGAAAATCTCTCCACTCGGGGAAATAAAGAGAGAAAAAACTTTGCTCCCGTTTGATGTGTGAATTGCGCAAATATTTTTGTTAAAAAATATATTCCCCCTCTCCCCACACTGGCATTCATCATGGTCGCGTTTGCTCTCTTTTTTTCTGTGGAAACTTGTTAAATTGAAAACAAACAAAGAATGTTTTTTATATAATGCGATTAGCGGCTTCGGCCTCGGCCTCGGCCTCGGCCTCGGTCGCCAACGAAATCTATTAGCCGCTTATGCAGGCCGATTGAAGCTTAATTGAAAGCGAAACAATATTGGGCAGAAACCGCATTAATTGACAGTTGATGTTGCGTGTCAGGCGAATGTTTCATTTTCCTGCAGCTCTCGCTTCAATTTCAATTTATGGACATTTAATAGATGTCGTCCTGGTTCCTTCAACAGCGAAATCTAATTAGCATTTCGGTTCTGCCCCTTCTGCCCCGCCTCTTTTGGCCGGATGACATGGCTGAATGGCAATAATTGCTTAAATAAACACCACGACAAATGCACATTAATGAACATCAGAGGCGGTCGGGTCGTGCTGCCTGAAATGTGAGTTATGGCGAAGTGCAGCTCAAGACCGGGCCACATGCAATGAAGAGCACACCAGGCCCAGGCCCAGGCCAGGGGGTAAAGTATATAGGGAATATAGTAGGAGTCACTGGGGGCAAAGTGCTCCGACGCTTGCATGTCGACCTGGCCTGGTCATTCACATTGCCATCAACTGGTAGTAGGTGCAGGGCATAAAATAGTGGCCATAAAAATAGGGAAAGCTGAGGGGAATATGCAAAGATCTAAGCTACATTTATAGGATTTAATTGGATATTTATATAATATTTAAGTAATTTATTTTGAGGGTCTTAGTATGATGTAAACTTTAGGATATATAAAACTTTGCACTTAAATTACTTCTTTAACTAGAAATATTATTCTGAATATTTTACATATTATTAGGATTAAAAATATTTATTCTTTTAAATATAAATTAATTTAAGATACTTTAAAAATCCTTTATTTTCATGCCTTACACTGTAAACCACATAAAAGCATAAATAGACAATGCGTGACGTTCCTTCTTTGCCATCGTTGGACTTTAACATGGCAATTATGCATTTTTAATCAGACCGCAATAATGCTTCCCGGAAAGGCTTTTACTATTGATTTTTCGCATTAACCAATTGACATACATCCCACACATCGAACTGAACCCTTGTGAACCCCTTTGGGAACATGGAAATATCTATCCTTATACTATATCTATTATATATCTATATTCCAATAAGCCAAATCAAACATTGTGAACGGCAAATCAAATTGTAAAGAATCATTCCGATTCAGTTTCGGTTTCTGGCTACATTTGCATACAAATGCAGGCAGGATTAAAATCAGAATTCGATATGCCACAGGCCACATACACACGCACACCCTCGCTTCAAGGATTTTCCGAACAATATTCTACTGCTCAAGACATTCCGACATTGTTGTAGGGAAAGCTCAGGCGAGAGAGAAAGGACCTGGGCAAGGGAAAGGGAAAGGGAAAAGGAGAAATGGAACAACTTACCCAACTTCTTCAATTACAATTTGATTTGCAAATGACACACAGAGAAACATGGCAAGAAATTGAAGTGGAAAACTTTCCGGGGGGGCGAGGCGAAATGCGACAAGTCGGGTTAAAAAAGTTAAACCCCGGGGCGGGCCAAGTGGAATTAAATGTTTGTTAAAGGTTTCAACTGATTAAAAATGATGGAGGGCGGCACTCCTTAAAAGTTTACGGATATTAATCTGCAAATGAACTAAATACTTTCTACTAGAGGTGAGAGGTGGAAAAGAGTATTTATATTTGTGATCATAATTTACAACAATTTAATTTTTTGCAGTATATTTAATTAATTTTTCCTTTTTTAAATCATATTTCTTTAAATATCAATCTTTCTGTCTTTCATAAACAAAATATAAAATAGTAGTAATATCTTTTCCAAATACATATGTATTTCCTTAAGTAATGAAAGCGATACTTCCTGCTCTCTGCTTAATCCCCTAGAAGAGCTCCAAAAAACCCGTCAACGACTCTTTTGGCAATTGAATCCTGTAAGCGTGGAATTTTTTCATAACGCCTGGCAATAAAATGTAGCAACATTAAAAGGGCGGTGCACATAAATAAAGAAATCGCTGAGTAAAAAATTGGGTTAAAAATTAACTACACCAAATTTAAATCAACTGAGTGGACAGAGAGAGAGAGAGGGAAGGGAAGCGTGCTGTTGGTTGTTGCCTGTCAGCGAATCCTTCGAAGCCTGCGGGAGCCGTAAAAAATCGACTCGCTGGGCAGCGGCAGGCTGAATGCGGACGAAGTCCTGCCTGCCTGGCAGCCCCAATTCCTGCCCGGCAGCCGTAAATAAAGCGCCGCAAACATTAATAACTCCCATTGGGTGTGTTAACAAGCAATGACCAAAGAGGGCCGTACCCGGCAGGACTGGGATTTCGGATACGTCCTTCGTCCACCGTCCATCGCCCTTCCATCTAGCCTGCCTCTCCCTCTGCAACCTGTCCCCTACCCCTTGCCAATGTGCATAAATTGCAGTAAAAATGGCGCAAAAATTTTACATTTTGTGGCTGTTGTGAAAAAACGATGTGCAGCCAAAAAGTCCAGAGCGAAAGCGAGGCGAAAATAAGTAACAAGTAACTGAGAAGCAGGCAGAGGCAGACAGGTAAAAAATTGCGCATACGCCAGGTGCGCCACCCCACATAAAATGTTTGAGTGATGAGCGAGGCAGGCAGGACGTCCAGGAAAGAGGGTAATGCATGTAAGACAATCATTTTGACAGGCACTTCGCCGTGCTTACTCCGCATTCGTCCTGCTCTCGTCCTGCTCCTGCGGAATCCGCCTCTGGCTTCGTGTTACTCATTGGCCCGTCGCTCGCCTGGCTGCCTCCTGATTACTATGCACTTTGATACTTATCTTTAATTGAGGTAGCCTGCTGCAAGGACCTGAAGGAATACAAAAGCCCCGTCTGCCACGCCACGATGAGCACACTTTTCATACTCGCACTGCCGTATCCTGTCTGCCAGGACAAAATGGGGGATTGGTGTGTGGAAAAAGTGATAAGGAAGTCTTTCAGATTTCGTTGCGGTGTGCAAATAATTCATTCTGATAAGAAACATATTTTACAGCGCTATGAAATCGTGTTTAATATTAATATCATATTGTTATTGGAGCTATAAAAGAGAGGGAAATTTGTTTCTTAGAATAATTTAAGCTGGAATGAATTACTTACAGTGACAGATCCCTCGGAGAACCCTCATAAATCGACCGCAATCGCCCAAAATTCCCCTCCAAACAGATAAACAAACTTAATGTTATGTATGCCGAGTCCCCCAGCATATATATTCCATATTCAACCGCGCGCCACAGGAGCAGTTGAACTTTGTTTCAATTAATCGTTAACCCTTCCGGCAGCCGGCAGTTGGCAGCATGGGTTCATGGCTCTTTCGGTTCGGTTCGACGTTTGCTGCTGCGGTTGCCCACTGCCAGCTTTATAAATATTTAAGGCCATTAAACAGACACAGGGCACACACGTGCATACATTGTGTGTACACACACACTCTCATATATATATAAAGAGGAGTAATCCTGGCCGCACTCGCACATGGCCAGGACTAAGCGTTTTATGGCTCTGCGCCATTGTTGAAGTTGCGGTCCAAGTCCAAGTCACTGGATCCTACCTCCCCGCTGCCACCCCAATCGTAATCGTTATCGTAATCGTAATCGTTATCGTGTGTACCTGGCGGTAGGACCTGACTGCAATTGTTTTCCCGTTACCAGGACGATGTCTGCGGCGGATGCCAAGGCTAATTTTGCGTAAAATGAGAGCCGCCTGAGCAGCCGCTCGAATGATTCATTATGGGGCCCCGGGGGACTCGTTGCATGTGCATGTATGCAAATGAACACGGTTAGGAGGGAGCAGCAGTTGGTCCTAAAGGACCTTCCGGCAACAGGGCACCCGGCACCCCTCCACCCACACAGAGCGAATCAATCATAGATTGTCAACGACCACGCTGGCGTATACGTGATATTTCCACGCTCCCCTGCGGACCCGCTAATTGATTTATTGCCCGAAATTAATTCTATCGCAGCGCATTAATATTTATTGCACAAGTTCCGCTCTCTTAGCTCCGATTCGGGTTCAGATTGTGCGGGCATACCTTGACCTTTGGCTATGATTTTTGTCATGATTTCTGTCATGAATCGCTGTGACCGAAGGACTGCTGAATAATTTGCATTTTTGGATTTGCCCGCAGACTTTCCAGCTGGCCCCTTAAATTGCTGCCATGAATAAATGAGTTGCTCAAGCGGCCCGAGCACAAAAGCCCGGCTAACGAGTCCGTACAAACAATCTCTGTGAGGGTTGGGTCCATATCCCCCCTCCCTCTCAGCCTTCTATTTGCTGTTTTATAAAAGCAATACGCATATGCCCGGCATGCCAATGCAGCTCTGGTATTTGCATTCACTCTCCTGCAGTGTTTGCCCCGAAAGAGTGAAGGAGGCGGTTTTCCTGCTGTTTTTCCACCCGACAAGAGCTGCCTTCGGACAAAACCTGAAAGGCGCTTGTAGAGCTTCTGCTGGCCCGGCAGCTCTTTAAGTTTTGCGGTCTGTTCCTGGCTTCTGGTAACTGGTAACTGGATCTGGAACTCCTGGCTAAACGACACCCGGACAGCAGATGCCTGGCAAACGATCGAAATTCGACATACACAGTGAAAGAAAAATAGAACATAAATTAGTTATCTTAATAAATAATAAGATATTAAAATAGGAAACTAGAGTACTTAAAATTTCTTTATAAATAATTTATTTATAGAAATCTTTACCAGAATATTTAATATAGCCAGATATTGGCTTTAAAATAAATATATAAATTTCCGGAAAAACCAATCATTTCCAATTTAATCAGAAAAAACCTTGTTTATTTATGGAGCAAACATTTCACGAGTGCATCTTCTCGAAATAAGCATTGACTGATGCCATTACAGGTGGCCATTGAATGCATTTTCCGACCAAAAGGCATTTCCTTCACAACCAGCCTCGAATTTCCCTCTTTCAGCTTTCGGTTTGTGGCTGAATTCCATTTCGGTGGCTGGCAGCACGAATGCGGCAAATACTTGACTCAATTACCAGGGAAATGCTTTCTTATTCCACCTGGAATATCGACGAATGGCTGGCTGAGTGTACTTGTAAATATTCAGAGAGGGAATTGGCCAATTCTTTCATAATTTGTAGTGATTTTTCATCGACATTCTGGCACTTTATTTAACTTTACTCGAGAAATTTATCCCGGATCTGGAGGGTGTCGCTTGCTGCCACCCTTTTCATTTCGTAAATGGCAAAGTTTATGAGCTGCGCCATTTGGGAGTCAGTTTAGATTGTTATTTGTTTGTTTTGTTTGCCGTTGTTTTGCCCTTTTTTTTTTGTTTTTTGCTTTTGCTTTTACCCCCAGAACTAGATTCCTTTTAGGCGGAAATGAAATTTTTGCAGTTTTACAGTTTTACAATTTTCCCATAGCCATTTGCCGGGTTTTAAAAAGGGTTCTCAAAAGGGGTTTGAGTGGGCTATAAAAGCTTTTCCGCTTTTGCTGACGACGAAGTCATAGAAAGTCGTCGACGTCGCGTCGAGTAATTAGAAAATTAACCCCAGCCAGCCGGCCATAAATGAGAATGAAACAACAACCGTGTTTTCGCAATGCGAACTAAACAAAACTAAACAGAACAAAAAATAAAACAAAAATGGAAACACCGACAACTGGCACTCCACATGGTCGACACTCGCAGAGTCAGCCAGGCGAAGGCCACTTAAGTGACTCTTTTTTTTTGGGCGGGGAAAAGCGTGAAACGGAGCCCTACCACATAACATATAGATGGACGGGCGGAAAAACAGAGGGTATCAACCTTAGTGTGGGTTGTGTCATCGCTATAATTAAAGTGTACTACGTGCCACATGTCAGGGTGCAGTTTGCCGCAATTTTTATTTTTCCTGAATTTTTATTTGTACCAAAACCAAACCCCGAAAAACTGGGAGGCGTGTCCTTGACAGCAGGTGCTTATCGCATTATGACATGCCACTTTTTCCCCCAATATTCTCCCACTTGAAGCTGTCTTTGCGGCATCTTATCTGTAGACTTATAAATGTTACATGTATACATTGTTATACGATATATATAAATGTCTCCCTCCGATTTCAGGGCTAGCCGTGTGCTACCAGCGGCAATCCGT
Organism: Drosophila watanabei; assembly: GCA_008042575.1. Lineage (NCBI taxonomy): Eukaryota > Metazoa > Arthropoda > Insecta > Diptera > Drosophilidae > Drosophila > Drosophila watanabei. The sequence continues at coordinate 14,887 of VNJS01001328.1, forward strand.
GAGCAACAACAATCACAATAACGCCGAGGCGAAGCCCACACACTCGCCGCCGTCGCATTATCCGCACGGCCACAAATGGAATGAGCCGTACTTTGATCTCACGATGCCCAGGAACATCACATCGCTGGTGGGCAAATCCGCATATCTCGGCTGTCGAGTCAAGCATCTGGGCAATAAGACGGTGAGTAGCCGGGGGAACACTGCTAAAACACAAAAAAATAGACTTCCTAAGCCAAACAATGAAAATATATAGAAGAAAAACTAGGAGAAACAATACAAAAATGTGTAAGACAAAAGAAAAACTACATTGAAAGTATCTGAAAAAATAAATACATATCATATAAATTTAAAATTAAAGTCTTATTAAAATTAGCAGAAGATTTTAAGCCACTGATCCTCGTTTGATAAATATTTTGAAAATTTATAAAGAAAAGATATATAAGAATATTTCAGCTTTGACAATTGTTTACTTCGTAAGATTTCCCTCAGTGTTAGCCAAGTCAACAGGGAGACAACAGCCGGGAAACATTTCGTATTAATAATCTTGATTTTTATTTACATTTAATAAACAAAGCGCTCGGGAAGCGGGGGCGGCCGCAAGTGTGGCGAATGTGTCACCAAATATCCACTTGGAAGGCCGACAGTGAGCCGGGTTATTAAATTTGCTGCCAGTTTATTATGTAATACGTGACAGCAGACGCACACACACATGCTGACCACTTGTCTGTAAGGGACCCTTTCCCTCTCCTATTTTTTTCTTGTTTTGGCGATGGCGTCACTTGATCCGGCGACCCAATTAAAGTCTCCCCTAGATTCCTATCCTCAAGTTCCAACGATACGAACCGAAAGTGTTGCATTTCAACGATCAAAATTAAATTGGTTGCCATAACAAAAAAAAGGGGGATTGCGAGTCAATTTGCCGCAGACACAATGCGGAAATATTTTGCACGCATTTGCCAACAAAAATATTCGGGCTGCCCATTTGGCCGCCCAGGAAGAGCAGCTGGGAAAGTTTGCAGGTGTTGGCAGGCCTGAAAACGTTGATTACGTTAAGCGATTTGGCCACGGTCACGGGCTCTCTAGTCCTGGCTTCTGCGGAGGGGTCATAGATTTCCTCTTGGTCAAATCCGCTTCCGCAATCAGTAAACTACACACACACACACGGCCCCTAGTTAACCGGCCCGAGCTCGGTTTTTGGCCAACAGTAAATTTATGGCCAGGCCTGGGCTAAAGTTTACTTTCCTCATTTTTTTTTCGACTTTTTTCGGCTCTTCTCTCTTTTTTTTACGAGGTACTCATAGGGTTGAAGGGTATATTAAACACTAGATAGGTCTGGATATATTTCAAAAATAATTTTGAGCTCTTTTATTAGTTGTAGAATATTTGAAATATTTTTATTGCCACATACTTGGCAGCACCAAAAAGTAGGCAATGTTTTCTGTACTCCCTTGCCGGGTACTAAATAGTCTGAGCACTTTTTTTTTGTTTCTTTATGCTGCCATTGCAGAATTAGACATTCGGGCTGGCAGGGAAATGGAACTGCACAGATGGATGCCACACAGTTGGCTGACTCCGACTGTCTGTCTGTCTGTCTGTAGGTCGGTGTGTGTTATTGGTTAGACAGTTAGCCGCATAAACAAGGAGCCTTGGCTCCCGAAAAAAAGACAAAAAAAAAAAAACAAACTACACAAAAAATTTGTATCAAATGTAGTGGGCAATGTCGAGTGAATGTCGCTCTGCAGAGAGCCGGAAAATGTTCAGGAGACCATTGCCGAGGTGCGGGGAGTATCATTTTCCGGGCCTGTCATGCGTCCCGCACACTAATTTCGACTTGTATGAAAATTCTATCTGTGAGCTGCATAAATTGTGTGGTTTCCTGCGACTCTTTAAAGTCCTTCCAAGTAGGTATTAATGGGTACAGTACCTCTCTTTGTAGGTTGCCTGGATACGACACCGCGACCTGCACATCCTCACCGTTGGCACGTACACATACACGACGGATCAGCGGTTCCAGACCTCCTATCACCGGGACATCGACGAGTGGACTTTGCAGATCAAGTGGGCCCAGCAAAGGGACGCCGGGGTCTACGAGTGCCAAATATCCACGCAGCCGGTGCGCAGTTACTCGGTCAACTTGAATATCGTGGGTGAGTATATCAAGGAATAAAGATTTAAAGGTGACTTCTAAAATGTAAATATCTTTGGTAAGTTTAGTTTAAAGGATAGTAAAAACCGGCCAAGAAACAAAAATATCTAGAAATATCCTATTATTCTGGAAAAAAAAAATCTAAAAATCAATCCCAAAATCATATAAATATAAATTTATGTTTAGGATTATACATATAAATATTTTTCCTACATTAATAAGGAAAACCCCCATGAAACTCTTACAGAATATTAAGTGCTATATGGAATATCTTTGGGTATTTACACAAAAATCACGTTTTTAGAGTTATGACTTTCTTTTGGTAATTGAGCGTTATGCTTGGAATAAATAAAATGTTTTTCATTACCTACTGGAATTTTTTATATAAAATTCCTCAAATATAAATTTAATAGAATTTCATAAAGATACATTTTTAAGCAAGAGCTCCCAGTGCCCGCGTTCCACATCCTTATACACACAGACATACACCCGCGAAGGAATTCAGATCGACAGGACCTCCCGTTCGGTTGGGGAATTTCACATATTTCCTCTCCGTATCATTCTTGCATATTCATGCAATTTCCAAGAGTGTAAATTATGCACACTTGGCAATCGTCGCAGCAGGATATAAAAACAGGACGCGACTTCGCCGGTAAATATGGCAGAGGAATTTTCGAAAAAATTCTTTCAGACAGATTGATGGACTGAAGGGAGTTGGCACAGCAAAAAAATCGTGCTCAACGTGCACATAAACGGATATCGACATTTATATATATAAATACGGGAGAATTAAGGTGTAGATAACGGGGAAAATAAACTGCGCAACAAAAGCATTCGCCAGCCATAAATTTAGACGAAAAAAAGGCAGGCAACATTCATTTCTCTTTAATCCCGGGGCCACAAAACGTATTTATATTTTGCCCGAATTATTTTTATGGTTTTTCTAAATCAAACAAACAAGCTAACAAGCCCCTGGAATCCAGTCGGGGTTTCTACAAAGCCAGAATAACAAATTTGATTGAAATCGTGATTGGAAAAGCAATTTAATAAAAATAAAACTTAAAGTTTCTCTCTTCAAATAATAGCCAACGAATTACGAATGCATTATTTATTAAGCTCCGGCAGAACCCATAATTATAATGACGGGTCCCGGGATCTATTTTCGGCTGTGTACTTTAGTTAATTAGTTTAGCCAGGGTTTTATTATAATTATTTGAATGATTTTCTATTTTGGTATCACATTTTGTTTGCTTTATTTCTGTTCTGTCTTTTGTTTTTATTTTTGGTTTGCCCCACCACCACCACCGCCACCAGATCTGATTGACACCGAGACGAGTGACATGATGCAGCAGTATTATAATGACGACGCCTTCTATATAGCCGCCCAGCGAGTGTATCAGTCCAGCGATGACGAGTTTGCCGGGATGTTTGGCCCCATTCAGACAGTGGCTGGTTAGTGAGATATGAATTGGTGAATCGGGTGTCGGCCTTGGCGTTGGTGAATTGTTGATTTCCGCCGCAGCATACTTTTTGGCTGAGCGACAACTCTAACCGCAAAAAAAGAAGGAAAAGTGAAAGACAGACAGAGATGAGAGGTGTGGTCGAGGGCTGCCGTGCATGCATATTATTTTTTAATATTTTACAGCATTCCTCGGTGCCAGTGTGTTTGTGGAGTCAAGTGCGGGTGCCCGCTTTCCAACAAGCTTCTACCCACTAACTTTGCCAGCTTGTTACGGTTACTGTTACTCTCCCACCTATTATTTCCTACCTTTTTCACAATTTTTCGTTCACTTTTCTCTGCGGTGCTGGCGCCATTTGAGTGCCGGAAAATTGCTAGACTTTAACTATGGGAAGAGTTTGTTTTTTAAATTGGTATTATTATGGCATGAAACTAAACCTGATTAATTAATTTTATGGGAAAAGGTAGAGTTTGAAATTTCAACCTGTTTAATTTTTTAACAAAGTAAACTTTGCTTAAGTGTATATTTAAATTTTAGTTTACGGGGTTTTCATTCAGATTGATTATTTATTTATTACCTTAATTTTTGTTGGTTATATATATAAAATGTAACTTGGTATTAATATACATATTTATATGGTATATTAGAAGGAAACTCGCATCTCTACCTTTTCGCTCTGATTGCCCAAGTGCTTCGCACCTTTAATTATACCCAAAGCCTTTGCAATATTTATTTATGCGGCGATGCTGTGACTCAGTGTTTTAGGGGCAGAGTCTTGCATAGGCTTGGGTACTCATCGCTGAACCCGTGGGCACACAGACTGGAATTAAGGATGCCAATTTCGTAGATCTTCTCGTGCGGTGGGGGTCCTGCGCTGTAGTAGCAGACGAGGACAAAGTGCATGTTCCACAGGTCGTAGTCCTGGCCGGCGGCACAGCCCATGTGCGTGGCGCGATCGGTGATGATGTTGGCGATTTTGTCGCTCGCCGAGTCCGTTTCTATGCTCTCCAGATCGTAGATCTCGTCCATCCACCCCTCGGTCAGGAGGGTCATCTGGCGGACATTGGAAGAGCGCTGACGGGGTCGGCGGAAGAAGCTTTCGGCGTAGTTGGAGCTGGGATTGGGAAAGTCATTGGTGGCCACGCAGGAGTTGGTAGGCAGCGTCATCTGGCAGCCCTTCACGTGGTACTCGGCCAGCAGGGCCAAATAATCATCCCAGACCAGCTCGGGCATCTTCTGAGACAATGGCAGGTTGACCAGCTTCCCGGTGACCACATCCTGGCGGTACTTGTTGTGTATCATCAGCAGGTACCGGCGAAAACTCTGCATATTCACCAGGTCATGGAAGCGCAGGCACTTGTCCGCATCGAAAGTCTGGCGGAAATCCGGGTGGGAATTAGTTTCGGTTGGCACAACACCTACTAATGGCCTTCCTTACCAAGCTGTTGTTGCATCCAATGTGTACATTTTCCTGGCAGGACGGAATGTCACAGAAATCTATGGCCAGGCACGTTCTCAGACCCAAGAGCAGGCCGAGGCACAGGCAAAAGAACACCTGATGTTGTTGCATTTCCATTCGGTACTGAAAACTACTCGGGGAAAATTGCGTTGAGTAAACCGAGTTATGTGCAAAAACAGCTGCAGACTAAATGAAGTGTGTGTACTAAAGGTGAGAGTTGTATTTCCCCTTTGGAACTCAACCGTAAAAAAAACAAAACTGACAAGCAAAGAAAAAAGTAACAAATTTGAAGCAAACTAACTTGACTAAACAGTCTTGCCGTTCGTTGAGTTACTAAATAATTTTAAATGTTGTTCTTGTTTTATATATTAACTAAATTAAATCTGTTAATCTAAATATTGCATAAGCATTCCTTAGGGTCATTAATATTTATCTTAAATTAACAAATAGCTTGTAAAATCTTATGGGCAGTCAACGAGCACATTAAATTATATAATCTCCACCAAAGCTGGCGAGAATTGAGCCATAACCCATCTGGAAATCACTCCCAACTTTGTGCAGCCTTGTCCCTTGGAAAACTTTCCGTTCTCCGGCCGCCTGACAGGCCCTAATCGATTATTTAACGTGCTGACTTTGACTGGCACAGCATTTCCCACTTCGAACTACGAACTACGGGCCACGGACACGAGTCTCTGGACTATGGAAATTTCCAACAATCGAGGGCCTGGACCGGATGGGCCTGATCAAAAATCGAGGGAGTGGCTGGGAGGGAGGGGCCTGTGGCACGGGTACATGTCACTGGTCACCCGGCCGATGTGCGGGAAATTGGGAAAACAAACCATTTTGGAATTTCACAACTCGACAGAGGCGAGAGCGAGTACGGCGCTGATTAGGCGACGTAACCGAGTGATTAGCAGAGCTCCAAACTGTCGGATTTTTAAAGGGAATGGGGGAATGGGGGATGCACTGCATAATGGATGGCATAACCGGAGCTCCACTGTAATAAAGCGCCACATCCTCTATCTTTCTGTCTCTCTCCGCAGTGCCCACGGCCACCATTTTGGGAGGTCCTGATTTATACGTGGACAAGGGCAGCACTATAAATCTCACTTGCATCATCAAGTTCAGCCCGGAGCCGCCGACCCATATCTTCTGGTATCATCAGGATAAGGTAAATATCCCTTAAAATCAATTTACAGTGCAGAAAAAACTTAACTGAAGACCCAGCGGGCGAGGGGAAAAACCAATTTAAGGTTTTCCTTTTTGGTGCCAAATTATCTTGCAATAATTGAGTTTGTGCGCAGTAAAAAGCGCAAAAAGCCGGGGCAGGAGGAGCAGAAGGAGCAGAAGGAGGAGGGGGAGGCGGGCCACGCCCAGCCAATTGCTGCAGGATAAACGTTTTTAACTTTTATGAGCTCTGGGCTGGCGCCTCTTAAGTATGAGGGCGTTGGTACACAGTGAAGCAAATATTTTAATCAAACTAAAATTTAAATAAAAAACGTTATTTGGAAATCGCTAATAAAAACACCTTTGAAAAAATTCATTCTAAATTAAATAATGTTTTATTGAAATACACTTTATATTTATTTATCTTGAAAATAAATATTTTCCTTGCAAACCTGGCTTTTTTCAGTGCTCGAGTGTGAGTTTGTTCGCGTTTGTTTACGCGTCGTATACGTAACGTATTTAATTTTGGCTTTTATGATTATGAGAAAACATGCTTTTGCATTTAGCTTAGGCCCCGACAGCCCCTCCTCGCCTCGCCCCTTGGGTTTGGGTTTCAACTTTTTGCAACGAGGGAAAATCGCTTTTAATATGACAACCTCGGTTTTCCCCCGATTTTCCCCCCACGCAGGTGCTCAGCGAGGAAACCTCCGGCGGCCGGCTGAAATTCAAGACCATCAAGTCGGAAGAGACCAAGTCCATTTTGCTCATCTACGACGCGGATCTCCTGCACTCCGGCAAATACTCGTGCTATCCATCGAACACGGAGATAGCCAGCATACGCGTCCATGTCCTTCAGGGTGAGTTTCCTTGGCATTTCCTTCTCAAGTTCGTTATGTTTTTGTTGCCTTTTTTTGTGTGTGGATATATAGAGCCTCTTAAAGGCCGCCTTAATTGGATGCTCAAGTTTGATAATGTGAATTATACATTCATGCATCTGCTTGACCTCGATTTGTATGCATTAAACTTGCAGCTCGCTCGCTCTTTGTTGGCCAAACTTTGAAGCAATTTATGAACTAGTGGCCAGGACAGAACAGGACACTAGGAAAATATGTTTCCAGAAGATTATTATTGAAAATATATTATAAATATTATTTCCATCTTTATTTAAACATAAATGGTTTTAAGTTGTTTTAACTGATTTGTAATTTAATTTCCTTCCTTAAATACAAAGTTTTCTTTAATAGTTTCCCATAAAAATTTCTCGAGAGCAAGTTAAAGTGCCTGAAATTTGTTTAAGCTGCTCCCTTTGAGACCACTTTATTTCTGAATGTGGAGGATTTTATTGTGGCGGCGACAAACTACAAATTGCTGCTCATTCATGTCAAATCTCTGGCCATCTTTTTCACCTTTGTCTCCTTTTCCATTTTCCTGCTTTTCCGTACAGGCGAGCGACCGGAGGCAATGCAAACGAACGCGGCGCCGGCAGCCGTTGCCTTGGCGTCCTGTTGGTCCTGTCAGGCGGTCAGGGTAATTAGCACAATGGTGGCGGCCCTCGTATTGTTGGAGGCCTGCTCCTCGCTGCTCCTGCCGGGATGTGGAGGAGGCGGCGCCCTCGCAGGAGGTCGACAGGAAGAGGACAGGCTGCGACCAAGTGACCCCAAGGATCCCCAGCTCCACTGCGTTCCCTCCTTCTCCTCCTCCTCGGTCGTCGGTGTCAATAATGGCAGCCGGATTGCACGGTGATAAATTAATGTCGCCCCGCTGGAATTCCACCGCCAATGCAGCTGCAGCAGCCCCTAAATGCAGCAGAAATGATTTATAGCCGAAGTCACGGGGAGGAGCAGCAGCTAAGGAGCAGCCGTGTAATACCTTTCCGGTAAAAAATACAAACTAATTATGCTAATGACGGGGAGGGAGGGAGGTAGGAAGCTGCTGCTCCCTCGCTGTAAGTTGTAAGTAAGCGTGTTTCTAATTAAGTGGGCTGGGGATTAGTTAGTTAGGCGGAAATCAGAGCCATGTACATAAACTTCTCACGTAAATTGCCGGCTCAGTGGCGAATTTGGCTAACTGGAGGGCGCGTTTGAAGGAATCATCAAGTTGGAGAACTATACTCGAGTGGTTTGCTGCTAGAGCCAGGCCTAGTTGGTTAAACAAATATTGAAATAAATTAAAGTGTAAAAGGGAGTGTTGAGAAAATACCTGGAGATGTGAAAGAAATTATTCAAACGGGGAAATAATTTATTCCAAGACTCTGAGCTGCACAAAAATCCCCTTTGTACATAGTGGAACATCATCAGGCTTAAGGACACTCCGGATAATGCTTTCAGATCTCCAAATATTTCCCAAGGCACCCGAGCATAGCAAAATAGTTATATTATGTAGCGAAAGTTTACTCAGATTGTTGTAAATATTAAGGATTCGTGTGTTGTCCTGTATAGCCTAGACTTAAGCTTTGTAAATATACATAGAAATGTCAGTAGCTAACATGTTTCCAAAAAAAACTTCTTCGAAGGTTCCTAAACTAATTTTCACCACTTCTCGCTTTCAGAAGGAAAGCCATGAGAAATTCCTGTCAGAAACGAGCCACTTCCCGGGCTCTCACAATTTATTTAAAAGAATTTCCCCAAGTCATGTGGTGGCAGTTCCTGTTTTCCGAAATGGGTTCGATGCTCCAAGGGAAATTTAGAGCCCCATTTCGGCATGTCCGGTTGCATTTCCCCAACCCCTTTCTCCCTTTTCCCCTGCCTCTACCCTAGTCCCACTTTCCGAACTGGCAAGTCACTTTTCACTCTTGTCAACAAAATATTTGCATTTCCATGTGCCAGGCCAGGACTCCTGAAGGAGCTGCTTCGTCCTGTGCCACATTTAAAAATGTATGGCCACTGTCTCGGGGCATTGAGAAGCCATGGCCCGTGAACGGGGGCCCGAGTTTAACTGATCAAAATTGTAAATAAACCCGCATATACGCCATATGAATAAACTATAAACAGTACTCGAGTATTTATGTGGTAGTCTCATACGTTACACAGTGCCCCTAAATGGACACGAACATTTATAGAATATATCCATACTATATACTATATATATAGAGTGTACGTATCGATATTAAAAATGTAAACCGAACGAATGCAAAATTAGTCGCGTCATGTAAATGAATGTTTAATGGGTAAATTAATGTTTTGCTGTAACGAAACACAGCCATGGAAATAATTGCAATTAAGCAAATAAAATAATATATGTTATAAGCATAAATATAGCGAGTAATATTCATATAACAAAAGCCGACAAGCAGCAAAAACAAAACACAAACTCTGTTGACTTTTGTTGCAAACAAAAGTGTGGCAGCAAAACACACACGCATTATAAAGATTATGAAATTGTTTTTAATTTTTAAGCAAGGTAGCGTAACGTAAATATGGAAATCGGTACAGAAAATTTCAATAAACGTTTTTTTAGTTACTACCATCAAATGATAAATATGTATAACAAAAGCCAGAGTTTTCTTTGATTTTGGTGTGGGTTTTCAGGGGGGGAACAGAGCTGAACAGAGCGACCGCATGCTGAGCGAATCCCGGCAAAGATTTATGCAAATATTTTCCATTGCCATTCATGCATTTAGCCAGGGAATTTTAATGGGCCACACGAACACACAGACAATGGAATGCCGGGTCGGAGGAGGCCCCCATGGGAGATTGCAAGTTTCTTCGCTTTTTTCGGTGGCGACGGAGAAGGCATATTCCATTTTCCATTTTTCAGCCTAATAAAGCCGCAATGCAAAGGCCGGAAAACTGACGGCAAGAAGAATGGGCATTAAGTGCCTGGCTGGCAGCTGTCCCTACGAGTCCTACGATTTTGTGCACGGAAAAAAATAAAGGGAAATGAGGAGAACTTCCTGGAGACCAAGAGCTTAATCTAGGGAAATCTTTTAATATTCTAATATTATTCACAAAATATTTAGCCAAGTAAATATTAAAGCTTTCAGTTCTGGAATTTATTAAACTTTATAGAGGTAAGTAGAGCATACAAAACCTATATCAGAAGTCTAAGGACACGTAAACTAGATTTAAAAACTATTTATAAATTTTATGAGGTATTTCCATTATATACTATTCTAGACTATTATTTTATTATTATTTCTTTGAAAATTTGACCACTGGACATCTCTTCCCTTTTCTGATTGTGTATGCGGTTAGCATTGGGCCATGTGTGGTAGGACTCTGTTTGCGCTTTGGTAAGACATCAAAAGCCGTTAACATAAAAGTTTATTATATGACAAGTAAGTATGTATCTGTCCGCCTTTGTATGTGTGTGTGTCTTGGCACGGGCAAATAGCGGTAATATCATGCCAAAAAGTTTAATAGCGCACAACCTCCCACTTTTCCCGCTTTCCCCCCTCCGAGCCATCAAGCCGAATTGAGTGGAAAGCGTAAGGAGCGAATAAGACGCATAAGGCACATGATGCGGAAAGCGGAAAACCCCCTTTCCCCGCTATTCCGCCGGAAAGAAAGTATTACCCGAGATGATGACGACGGTGATTGGAATACTCTGGTTTCGGGACTACATATGCAAGATGGATGGACTGAGTAAGTCGCTAGAACTGCGGATTGTCACAGGAAGCTTTAAAACGAGAAAAAAATGAAGGGAAATACAAGGCAGTAAAAAGTAAAGACTTTATTCTAAATAAATAAATAAAACTCTTTGAGAGTTCTATTAAAATTGTACCTCCTAGTGAATAAGTAATCCAGACAGCTTACAAGTTTTAAATAATATTAAAAATCCCGAAATGGAGTTCTATATAACTTCAGAAAACTCGGAAACTTTCTCATAATTCGCTCGTACCAAAGTGTCACTCATCTGCGGAATTCTCCGGACTCCATATCTGCGGAAAGCGAGTTCCCGGGACCGAAAGCAATTGTCGGATATTACCTTTAATTGCGCATAGCTCAGGTCACAGCTGTCCGGACGGAGCGGCAGATGAAAGCCGGAATGCCCGGGGAATGTGGCGCAGTTGGGCACAGGCTCAGGCACGGCCTCGGCGGAGCACAGTCCGAGGCAATCGACAAAAGGGAAAATAAATTATCATCATTGTGACATTTTCATTTGTCAACGTAATTTTCCCTGTGTCGCATTCCTGCGCCGCCTAAAAGCACACTACACACCCGTAGCAGAAGCAGGATCAGCGTTAACGTTAACGTTCGTAAAAAAGTCTGGCAATTTGGCAAAGGAATTCACTTCACTTTGACTCTCGACAAAAAAAAGGAAAAATACAGAAAAAAAAGGGAGAGCAAACACGTTTGCCTTTTATGTGTGTCTGTGCCAGGCTCGGGGCAGGTCCTTATTTTGGCCGCGTACATTTTTAATGCGAAATATGATTTGATTTTATTTGACTCCGTCGCACACATTTATTTGTCGGCAGACGGCCAAAGTTGCAATTTAAATTCGCATATTGAACGTAAATCAAACGTCTAAGGCTTCAAATGCAAAACGACGACGAGGTTGTGAGTGTGCCTCTGTGTGTGTCTTTGCGAAAATCCAGTACATAATTTATTGACATGACTGCGAGTCCTGGCAGGACCAAAGCCATGTCAGACATTGCCGAATATTGTCCTCCAGCTGCCAAACGGAATATCGTACATTATTTTCCTGATCCTCCCCGCCCCATTTTGGCGTGTTTGTGGCATTGTCAAAGCGAATGCCAATGGCCAATTTAAATTGCAGCAAAGTGATGGCTTAAATGCACAACCATGCCGGTTTTCCCTTTGATTTGTTGCGACCCAGAAATGTATGGTATTGGGAATAATTCAAGTAAATAATATTTAATGTACTTAAATTGCTATTGTATTTTAAGTATCTTTTGCTTATCATAGAAATGTTGATGGATCCAATAAAAAGATAGGGGATATGTCTTAAAATAGTATTTATTATAAAGGGTTTTTCATTCGCTTTCTGTTGCTTTTAACTAAGAAATAATTTCCGTTTTAGTTAGCCCACAAATGTGGAACGTATTTTGGGATTTAGTTTCCGAGAGAGAGCAGTTTTCGGTTGCTTGCATTTAATTTTCAGAAGCACAAAACCTAACGGCGATATCTGGACAGTCAAAAAGAAAGAAGAGAGAGAAGTGGAAAAAGAAAAAAATCAATATATGATCGCTCACTCGCGCTGTTGTTTGCTGGCGAAAGCACTTCTCTCACACACTGATCCGTATTTTACATCTGTTCCCTCTGGAGGGCTGTTGTGGAAGTGGAAGCAGCAAGAGAGAGAAAGAGAGTGAGCGGCACTCTCCCATTTAGTGGCCGATATTGCAAACAACAATGATGCCATCCAATAGAGTACACTTCCACGGATAAATGAATAGGCGCCGAAGTCAGATGTTTCTTTATTTTATAATCGAGTCGTCGCGTTTTAATGTGAAATTTTGCGCAGTGACTGATAAACAGATACATATGTAAACTACTGGCGATCTTATTTTCCAATGGAAAGGACCGCAGCCACGGCCAGAAAGTAAGTCGCAGTATTTTATACTTTCCCTCACGAAGCCGAGAAAAACAACACTCTTACTCCCCATTAGTGCTAACATACGCAGCATTATTAATAAGTATAATTATGCCTACATTCTCTTAATATTCTGGCATTAAAAAAAAGAGTAGCAAGAGAGAAAAAAAAGCGGGGAAAACCAAATTTGTTGGCTATATTGTTTACACATGTAATGAAATTTTTGCGGTTACTCATGGGAAAAGTGGGGTTGACTGGGGCTGGCTCCCTTGGCATTTATTTTGGCGCCAGTTTTCAACAAAATCTCTAATTTTTGGTCTTTAAAAATAGCAAATTAATTATATTTCTCGCCGCGTTGTCGGCAGCAACGCACAAAAAATGCTTTCCAGCGTATTATTAAATTTTGCATTTGTGCGTTTTGGGGTTGAAGAAGGGGTTACGCACCATATATCCTAAATATGTATATTCGTGTGCGGTTTTGGGGACTAGGGGAAGTAATACGGCTTTGATTAGGAAATCGGTTTAAACGGGTTCGCTCTCTGACTGTCTGACTGTCTGTTTGTTTTGTTGTTTTGGTTTTGTTTCTGGGCTGGAATTTCGTTTTTAATTTTTCTGTGTGTTCTTGTGGCTTTTTGGGGGAAGCCCTGGCCCTGTTTGTGTGCTGTTAGCCCGCTTTAGCCGAGAATTGCTTTTTGAATATGTGCGACATTGTTGCTGTTGTCTTCATAAATGAATAACCGAGAGGGGCCCCGAAAATTTGTTGCTCACTCTGTGTCATTTTTGCGGTCAACAACATTCCCTTCCAGCCTGCTCTCAGCTCTCTTCTAAACAAGTAAAATAAAACAAAAACCCTTTTTCCAAAAAGCACCCTCCTAATGCAATTTGTCATTTTCAATTTTTGTTTCTCCAGCTCCAGCTCTCTCTCCCTCTCTCTCCCCTCTCTGGCTCTCTGGGGCCATTGTCTCAAATGGAATTTTTGGCATTTCGTTCACATAAATTAGGCCTGTCCCGCCTGTCCGAGTGTCTCTCCTTGTTTATTCTTGCCATTTGCCAGAGTTGCACTCAAATTGCTGTGTAAATAATTATTTTTCTCCATTTTATTTCGAATGCAAATTGTTTTCTTTTTCGCACATTTCTCTCCATTTGCAATTTCTCCACTTTGGCAATTATATTGGTAGCTGTGAGTGCAAATTATAAGGGATTCCTGAGCAACAACGTTGCACCATCGCTGTCATAATCGTTAATCTATATTGCTTTCTGATCCGAGCTTCGCCACAAGATAACTGGATTTGTTGGCAACTGTCGTCGTTCTTAGTCAATTTCAGATGGCTTCAAATGCAATTATACGCCTGACAGTGTGTGTGTGCGTGTATGTGTGTGTGTGTGCCCCGCATTACGGGTATGGACGAGCTTGTGTGTGTTTGGGTTAAGAGGTCGCCAAAATCAGAGAGAGTAACGATGGCTGGCTGGAATTTAATTTTCCAGGGCTAAGAGTAATGCTTGAGGTTTAAATTTCGAGATAAAATTGGAAAGATAATTGTTGGAAATTTGAATTAGAAATTATTTAAAACTATGTAGCAAACATAAGTGAATTTATTTAACAACTCCTTTAAGAAAAAAATATTTTGAAAAAACAGACAAGAATCAAAAGCCTCAATCTGTTAAATTCACTTAGTTAAAGCTGGAAACTATCCGCATGTTTTCTTTATCTCCCCGCCATAGCTCCAGTTATGAGCTGACGGGTTGCGATGAAAAATCCTGCGGCCCTGGTGTGCATTTAATGCCATTTAAGCCGGTCCTTTTCCGAGCGGACAGTGTCCAATTGCTGGGCACTTAACTGAAATACAATTTTTATGACCGGAGAGGAGAGGAGAGCAGAGGATGGGGTGTGCGGAATGTGCGATGTCCTTACCCGCTTTCCGTCACATTTTATTGCATACTTTGGCGCGCTCGCTCCCCGTCGTTGCCGGCGTCGAGTTGCGACTTTTCGCACATCCTTGTGACTGCATAATTTTGTTGTTCGGCACGCCGACACATTCTCATCGTGCGTTTGTATTTTGCATGATTTACTCTGATTTCAGGACTCGACTCGCCTCGCTGCGTCCTTAGCCGAGAGCGACCGCCTTTGTAGTTTTATCACACACTTGACCCATAAATCAAACATGTGTAAATGTTTTCACTTTATATGCGCACTCATACATGCACATCAAATACTTTGGCCGCCGCTCTATCTATTTTCCGACGCTTTTCCTCGCTCGTCCTGCATTACCATGCTTAGAGTGGAGCAAGGTCCTGGCGCTCGCTCTCGTCCTCCGGTTCGTGCGTGTAAACGAAGTAGAAAAGCGTGTAAAATATGCCGCAAATAGCTGGCTTCTTGTTATACCCAATCTCGCATATATATGTACATATATATCGTCCTTCGTCCGCGTGTCCCCAGAGTCTGGCGTCAATCCCTTTTGATGGCCCACTGACATTTTTGGCGGCCTGTCATTCCGTTTTTGTGCGAATTTTTATTGGCTTAGTTTGGCATCAGCTGGAATGAGTTTCGGGCATAAATTTCGCATATTTGTACACATTGATACATATATATTTTTTTTTTTTGTCTGGTGGGAAAATTCCACCAAACAGGCCGCTAATTGTGTCAAAAGAGGCAAATATATATTTTCATCAAATTGTATTTCCACCGCTGGCAGCCTTTGGGGGCCCGCGAAATTGTTGCGATTTAAAATTTTTCGAACTCTTTGCAATGGCTGCTAACGATGATGGCGGCGATGTCCCCAATTGAATTTATCACTCGACTCAATTAAATTAGCGCGGTTGGGTGCGATGTGTGCGTGTTGCTGTTGGCCAAACAAATTGCCGGCCACACTTTCACTTATGCATAACATAAATTCTGGCTGAGAAATGGCCGCAATTTGTTGGCCCAACTGTTTAGCTGCGGCTGCAAATCGACCATGCACACACACTCTCCGGTGTCCAAGGACCCCCAAGTCCTGACCCTGGACACTGGCCACAGCCGACAAGCATCTCTGCACCATCACGTCCCTGTCATAGTCATTATAACGCAACTCGGGCGGAGCCACTAAAAGTTATATGTTCCCCACTCTCCGCAGGACCTTCAAGCTGCAGGCGGCCAAGTGCAGGAGCTGGAAAGGCAGTGAGAGGGCGTACAGACCAGCTCGGGTTGCGAACTTTTTCCATTTTACGCTCGACAGCCTTTTAAAATGTAATTTTTGCCTAATTAGCAACAAACAACGAGACAAAGTCTTCGAGTCTCTAATTTTCCCCATAGCTCCTCTGTCAGCGCAATTTCTGCACGGAGGGAAATTCAAATTGTGCGCTCAGTTTTTGGTTGAAAAGAAATTAAATCAAGAAAGTTGAACTTTAAAATCTTTAAGATATAAATCCTAGAATTTGAAAGAGTTAAAAATGGAGAAGGCAAGGAGAAGGCTTCTTAAAAACTTTGGTAACTTTTTGACATTTGTTTTAATTTGTGCGAGTTTTTTTACCACTGTTTAAATTAGTAAAAAGGTATTAATAAATTTAACTACAAATTAAGTGTTAAATATATTTAATTTTATATAAATCTAAATCAAACCCCATCTCTCTCTCTGTATGCTTAAGTTGCTGGCCCTTCTGGCCCTGATCTGTCATGGCTTTGGCGGCTTTGTCTCGGCGCACGGTTGGCTCAGGCAAATCTAATTTGCGCCTTAGCAGCTGCTCGGCGACAGATGACCTTGGGAGCCCGAGAAGCTACGCACCGGATCCGGGGGCTGAAGCCAACCGTAGACCTCCGCCGGAATGCCTTAAACGGATCCAACGCGACGGCATTAACTCAGACAGACGCACAGACAGACGGATAGACGGATAGACGGATAGCGCCCTGCGGGGGGATTAAAGCCATTCCGGCTGATGGATTGCGGGTCTCGGGCTCGGGATACCCAGGATACCCACGCTACCTACCTACGCTGCCAGGACTCGCTTTCATCATCCTTTCGGGCGTTTCACGATAATAAACAACAGCGAAATAGAAATGAGTATTTCACATTCGCACGTAAACATCGCATTGAGTGGCCAAAAAGCTGAGCGAGGGCGACGGCCAACGGAGGGGGGCGTGGCTAATCCACAATCAGCTTGCCGCGGCATGTGTGTGGAAAAGGGTGGACCTTGACAGAGGTATAACTATACGGTTTTTTTTTTATACAAAATAAAAATTAATAAATAAGTCTGAGTATACACAAGTATATTTCCAAAATTTAAAAATTGCCAAAAATAGGGAAAGAGTCATTTTCATTCCGAAAAACCATGTACTATTCTGACTAGAATTAACAGCCGAATAGATCTAGCTAACGATAAACATCGATTTATCAAAACATTATTATATGAAAAATTTAGATAATAGAAAGCATTTTTAAAGGTCTTCTCTTACCTTTTCTAGATTTTTTTTATGGTCCATCCCGTTAAGAATACTCTACAAATTTTCACTACCGGCACTCACTTTTCCCTGGTTTTCTTCGCACCTCACTCTCACTGCCTCCCAAACCTGAATCCTGTTCGCCCGGCTAATAAAAGTAAACATTTCTTTCCGCGTGACTAAATACCTTTCACTTGCTGTCGCTGTTCCTGTCGCTTGTACTGGCCACGCCCCCCGGCAAGGACCTCCTCCCT
>VNJS01001334.1:0-99669 GCA_008042575.1 Drosophila watanabei
TTTTTTTTTCGCTAAAATACGTAAAGGTTATGTGCATCGGCAAAAAAAGCAGAGAGATGCTTCGTTTTGTGCTCGGTTAGTTGTTGTTTTTTTATGTGAAGAAAAGTAAAGACCAAAGAAATAGAGCGAAAAAAAAGAAAAGCATAAAAACATTAAAAGGCGTACAGTGGGCCCAATGGCATATTTTTTGTGAATATTTTCTGACTCCACAGGTTGGCGGCATCATCGCGGAAGCGCTTTCGTCGGTGGATTCCCCCAGTAAAGAATACAAGTGAGTGAAAAATTATGCCGGAATTATTCCAGCATCAGTAGTCAAAAACTAAGAGAAAAATTAGCAAAAGTCATATGTGCGCATTTGTTTTGTTATTTGCCCCACTGTCCCGCTGCATTAATTATGCTCTAGCATATGCTCAAAGCTAAATTTCAAGTTCAAGGCCAAGGCGAACATATGCCTGGATTTTTGTTGTTGTTCTTGGCTCTCATATTTTCTTTGTATCAAATCTAAAGAGCGCAGAGCGAAAGCTCAATCGAATTGTTTTTGATTTAATAATTGCTGCTAATGTTTATCTTGCTGCTGCTGCCGATCGCAGGTTTAACGTAATTCTAATTAATTGGCATTTGTTTATAATTCTTTAATTTTACGTCCATGGAATAATTTTACAATTTGCTTTACGATTGTTTTATATATTTACATGTATTTTCATTTTATGTTTTTAACCGTAAGAAATGTTTCTAGCTTTTAAATATACTTTTGTAATGTTTTAAAACTGATATTTTTATTGCCTTCACCTAGGATGACTCCCCTGTAGGAACCCAGCGGCAGCAAAAGGGGCTGTTCAAACAGTATTTATTTACGGGATACGAATGGCCAAGGCAGGGAGGGCAGCTGACTCCTCTTAAACATCTGAGGAGAGGAACATTGAGAATCCCGAGCTGAATTCTATCCGTCCGTCTAAATGTTGCAAGTGTTTGCCTTCATCCCCCATATTTTGTCGCAGCACGCAAATCGATCCTTAAGAATGGCAAAAGGCCAGGTACAGAAGGGCAAGACCACCACCCCACTAGCCGACAAGCAGCCAGCCGGACCTTTGCGCGTGCGCCCTTTTGTGTCTCACTTCCATCTCGGCCAAGTCTTGTAATTCGTTACAAATTTGAATAGTGTTTCAGAATGTTATAGATCTTATTTATTCCTGTGTAGCGGCATCTGGGTTTGTTATTCTTGTGCTAGTTGTTGACTCAACAACCGCATGAAAAGAAACTTTAGAGTGAAAGAACGAATTTGAAAGGGAATGGGGGCAAAGTTGAAGGAACAAACTCGTTGGGGGGAGAAAGGACACCCTACTCGACCAGCCAAGCTTAAAGTTGTTTCTCCTGCTGCTGCGGCAGACGGTTTTGATAGTTGCCAGGAGTGCTTCTCCCCGATGCCACCGTACATTCCCCATCAGTCAGCCGAAGTTGAATGGCATCTCAGGCAGAAAGTTCAAAATGCAACCCCTGATGCCGAGGCATATTCCTGACATGAAGATGACTATCAATAAATCCAGACGTTCTTATGTATATATATATATATGTTTATATACTTGTATGTGAACACATGCGGTAAGACTTATAGGAGCCTTTCTAAAATGAAATGTAGTAAGCAAATCATCTTATAGAACCAACCTTCTATCTGCTTATTTTAATTTTTTACAAGCAAGTTTCTTATTTATAACATAGAAGAAATAAAATATGTATAACGAAATAAATTGGTTTATTTAATATTCAATTATTATTTAAAAATAAATATTTTAACTAAATCTATTTATTTGTTATATTAAGGAGAATAAATTTCGAAATATATGTTTTTGGAGAAGAAACCTAACTGTTAATGTTCTCTTATCCAATTACTTAGTTCCTATTTATCTGAACGCTATTGTTCAAACATGGATGAGGAGCAAATTTCCACATGGCGTATGCGCAACGCACAGAAGGATGCTAAGTTAATTAATCATACGCACCGCATGCCAAGCAATGCCAATAAGTTAAATTGAATTTTCAATAAAATGGGCGCAAAACTGATTCAGCAATGAGGCGCAGCATTTTGAAATAACTTAAGTGAAATCAATCAAGAATGTGCGGAAGTCAATCAAGAAAACAGAATATATAAGGTATTACGTTTCAGTGCAAATATTTAACAAATTTATCTAATAATTATTATTGATGCCTATTATCGATGATTATTGTTATTGCAGATTAAAATATAGCATATAACCGTATGAAACTTTTGTTTCATTAAAATTAATTTATCCTTAAATTCCTTATTTGTTATTAGTTTGTTATGTTTATATAAATATATTTACTTAAGAAATATATATTTAATGTTAAATAAGTGACAGAAAATTCAGTATAAAGTTTGCTAGACTTGCACCTCTAGGTTGCACTCTCTGGAGCTTACGTTGGCTGTCAGCGTACAACTGCTCGGCATCTGTGTCGCTTTTCATTTAAGCCCTGGCCGTGGCTATGGCTTTTCCCCTGGAATCAGCTCTGTCCGTGGCCCATTTCTGTTGTTGTTCTATGCACGATGTGATTTACTCCATACAAATCGTATACGGCGGCTGTCGGTGCACCAGTGGCAACGGCAGGAGCAATCCAGAAAACGGAAGGCGGACCGTGGCAGCAGCAACAGTTAAATGAATCAAATCCATTTCAAAGCTATTCATCAAATGTCAGCGCTTTCGCTGGCCAACCGCGCGGCCAACGAAAGCCGCAGCTAGTCACAATAACAGGGAAATTACATTGAGAAGAATAATGTTTAAAAAAAGGGACTTTTGAAATATGCAACTCTTTTTTATTTTGGTGATTTAAGTCCAAGAGATCTGATCAAGTATGTACAAGAAAGAGAAATTTTATTCCTTACCTTTGAAGGTTATTTTACTCTTAATTTGAATTCCTATTCTTATTCCCATAATAAATATGAGTTAATATTGTCCTAAAATGTTTTTAAATACATTTCCTAATTAGCCCTTTTATATCCTTAAATATTTTTGCTCACTGCAGCTAAGGCGAGAACAACATCATGTAGATTTAGCAAGGGTAACATCAGAACGGATCCGGGTCGCTCAGCCTCGGACGTGAAGCTCTGCGGAGCAAACTCGTTTTATAATTGAATTGATCCCATTATGAAGATGAAAACGTTTTTACGTTTCGTTTCGTTCCGCTTCGTGCAAAATGGCGGCCACCGTCTGGCAGTGCAACTTCCGGCCAAATTCGTGCAGCAAGTGCGAGCGAGTCGGCGAACAGAGAGCGACAGGGGCAGAGAGACAGCCCGTTGTGGGATGACCCGGGGAGTCGATGTAGCTGCCTGCCAAAAGCATAAAATGGAAGTTCAGTTCAGCTAAGAGCAAATGGCGGCCTTGTTGTTGTGGTTGCTGATGTTACTTTACTTATACCCTGACCTCCGGGGAGTGGTGCTATTTAGGTTCCATGGATAACTTGTCCAGTTGGTAGTTTAGCTGAAACAATTTGGTTATAAATTGTTGTCATTTAAGTCATTATGTGAATAGTAATCAAATTTATTTTATTGAATTTATTTACTTTGATAAATATGGCAAAATTTAAATTAACTTTTTTCAAACATAAAATAAAATAGAGAATAATTCCAATAATGAAATTAACTTCACTATCTAATAAATATATTTCTATTAAGTAAATCAACTTTGAGTTATTTCTAAATATTTAGAAATTACAAGATAGATTATATTAAACCTTGATTGATGTGATTAAATGATGTGTTTCTTTTGTTGAGTTAGTTTTCTTTATTTTCATTAGAGGTAGCTAAGAAAGCTTATTTAAAATTATTGCATCAACTTATCATCTTTAACTTAACTGCCACAAGAGCATTTGCCTTTCGTATTTACTTATTCAGGGAAAATAATTTCTACCACTCTCTTCCCGCTGTCTTTGTTTGCCTTTGGCTTGGCTGGGAAAATGCAAGGAATGGATATAGTTTGAGCAAAATAAATTGAATTTAGTGCTTATGTCCTGACATTCGCTTTTAATTTCATTTGGTCTTAAGCCAAGCCACCCTGAAAACAAACGCAGGCGAGAGAGGGAAAGGGTAGGAGAGCCGAATGGGGTAAATCCGAGGGACGTAGGAGCGTGGGGGCGAAAAAGCAAACGATTCGCTGGTTCGCGTTTAATTTGCCACAGTTTCCAGCATTTTCCGCTGCTGTTTTTGTTGCCCTCGCTCGCTTAGCTTGTTTGATTGCCTCGGTTGCGAATGCATTTTACACTGACAGCCAGGCCACGCCCCACACACCCAACCACGGATACAACCACTCAAATGCACTGAGAATAAAGTAGTTTAAAGTTTTGATTTTAATTTTGGATATTTAGGTTTCTATACAACTTGATATTTAGTTAATATTTTGAGTTTAGTGTTTAATTATGAGTATCAAGATCTGTTTAAAAATTATACAATTATTTTTGCTCTCAATAATTACATAATAGAAGCCAAATATTTCTGAACCATAACCTTAAAAAGATATTTTTTAATTATTCACATATATTTATTTTATTATTAATTTGTTGCATTCTCTTTCACGTTCAAGGAAATTCTTTTTCTTTCAGAGTTGTACATATATGATTTCTTGCTGTGCTAGTGCACATACCCAAAGCTTACACCCTGAAGGAAAGATATCCTTTCTGAAATCCTGAGCAGCTTAATTACAAATTGCCAGCCGGTAATTTTGTTAGCGCTTTCCGGTTATGATTTTTAATTGGAATTAAACGTGAATCTGGAATAATCTTGGGGTATATCTTTACCCATATTTGCATTTGCATATCCCCCTGATGTGTGAATCCGTTATCCTTTGAATCACATTCCGTCATGTTAGTCACGTACTCGGTCACCAAAAAATTCTTGTACCCGAACGGGAAAATACGAATACTACGGTTGCATATCGATATGGATTCGGGGTGTACAATCCAGCCGCAGACAATGCACAACTCAACTCAACTCTTTCAACAATGTGGCACATTCGAAGTACAAAATGCATAAATCATTTTAGCCGCTCTGCTCCTCATGCAGCAAACTACTTTTGCATGCGGCACCAAAACATAAATGTTTAAGCGTGTTTTGTTCTGTTTTGTTTTCCCCCATAATGAAACAATGCCCCGCACATACAGCACACAACATACAGCACACAGTACACACACAGTACACATACTTTGTTCACATCTCGAAACAATGTGAAAGAGGCTGGGCTGCCTCGAACATTTTGTTGCACAGAACTTTCAATGGGGCAAAATCTGTTCGGCAAAATCGATGCACAATAAATTTCGTTGCAACATTTTTGCGACTGGCATAAAGTCTATCGAGCATGTGGAATGGCCAGCCAACCCTCCATCAATGCAGCTGTCCTCGTTCTCGGTTCCGGTTCTCGTCCCTAGGTTGAGGTCTAAGGATTATCAATGTGGATTTTGATGTATTACAAGCCTTGGCCAGCTCATTGATATGCAGCAGCCATCGGTATAGAGAGGAGCTTCTGTGTAATCGTCGTCAGAGGGCAACTGGCAAGGATAGTAATAGAATTAAGAGAGGGAAAATTTATAGAAAAGCGGGTTAAGTCCCATTGGGGCATAAGCCGGAGGGCGGTTTAAGCCAGTTTTGTTTATAGAATATGTACTTTGAATTAAAATATCCCAAAGATAAATGATTTAAAAACAAATGTTTAAATATAAAAGTAAGACATAGTCTTAATTTTATTCTTACCTGAAACTGCCATAGATTTTTTCAGTTTAGGCACTCTTTGTTACGATATATGTAATGACCCTTTTTGTTTAGTTCTACATTTTGAAAAATATTTACATATTCCAGTTGAAAGCTGGCAGCCAACAAATCAGGGCTTGGTTAGCTCATCACCCAGATTCCCAACTGATGGCACCATGATTGGCCTTAAGCTGCATTTGTCTTTGACCAACATACACATCCGGATGCGGATGCGGGTGCTGCAGGGACCTGGACCTGCAGGTTGTCACGCGTTTTTGGCATAAATTATCAATGGCATGTGTGCCATAGTGATGTTGCCAACACAGCCCCTGGAACAGCTCTATAAAAAAGCTATGTCCGCCTCCCTGGAACCCAACCGGGTCCCACTGACTCCACTGGCTCCAACGATTCCAGCGGCAATCCCTTGCCAATCTATCGTGTCATGTCAGCAGCTGCTGTGTTTAATTTACGCTTCCCCCCCGAAACTAAAACACAGGTAAATCCCGTAAAGCGTTTCCACAATGCACAATACAACACCGCCGGACTGCATCCATATAAATGGCCAACGCACACAGGCGGACATGGATATATGGACCTTTGGGGGCGGCAGGATATATATGCATCAAATATCAACGCCATTATTTGTGTTTTGCTACCACCGATGTTGTTACTGCTCGGATGCTGGTGTTTGTGCAGCCCTAACGTTCCATTCATTCTATTGAATAAGCGGCAGCGTAACTGGGTTAATTTATATATATCGCTTGTGGGCTAAGCTGTTGATATATAATATTGTGTTATAAATTTTGCGCTTGGCGGCGTTATCTCGGAGAAACTCGATTAAAGCTGCATATATCTTGTTGCAAGTTCTTGAAATAGCTAGAACATGAATGTGTTGAGAATGGCTTAATCCTTTTATGTTTGTAACCTAATGATCAAGTTGAGTGTTTTAAAAATGTATAGCTTAGAATAATACAATTTAATAAAAAGAATTTTGTATAAGCTAAAAATGACAAACTTAATTGTTGCAGTATATTTTAAAATATATTTTTAAGCTAACAGCAATTAAAAATGGTGAAGTTTAACTAGTTATGTTCTTGGAAAAATATCCAAAACAACAAGGTCAGTTTTTTCTTTAACAAAAGATTAATTGTAATGTTTTTAGAAATTTATAATTATAAATTATATGCTTAAAAATACAGTCAACAAGTTTTAAATTTTATAAAATATGTATTCAAGGTACTACATTACTATTTTTAAGGCAGATAGATATATATTGAGTATATAGAGTAATTACAAAAGTGTGCAGTCAAATTTCATTATTTCGCATAGTTCTTAAATGTATATATACAATATTGTAAAGGAGCTTAAAGTTTTATTTTAAGAACAGCATTTAGCAACCGTTAAAAATATATTCTTGACAAGTGCTCCATTTAATAGGCTTGGAACATATTTCAAAAAAATATTTCGGTCAAAGTTCAAGACAACAACAAATGCAAAATGGCCAAATGTCAAGTGCTATAAAATTGCATTGCTTGTCTACCTTTTCTTTTCTTTCTCTGGATGTCCCTCCATACCTCCCTGGCTTTCTCTTTCTTCCCTACCTTTCAGCTTGTTTTGCCAGTCCAAACTGAGTGACTGAGTGTAAAGAAAGGCCGTGCTGAGACTGACAGAAAGTAGCTATGAAAAATAAAAAGTTGTAAAAAAAGATAAAGGTAAATACGAATTATTGTTACCCTTAAATAGTTCCACAAGCTTTGCAAGATACATGAGACAATAAGAAATAAATGATAGCTAACAATTTGGCTACATAAATAAATTGAAAAAGAAGGAAATAATAAATAATAAGTATCCCAAAGCTAACTTTTAAGACGTTCTAAATATAATACCCATTTTACAGCACTTCAGGACTAGGAAGTACTAAAATTTAAGCCCTTTTAAGAGTATTAAAAGGACACTATTAAGCTTGAACTGACAAACTGAAGAAGAGCTGCATCTCTCGGCTGCACACTGTACAATAAACGGGCCAATTTTCCGTGCTGGTCCAGACAGACGGAGATGGAGTAAGATAGGGACGACAGACCGACATCAAGACGGACGTCCTGTCACATTTAGGGGAGACAGGACACAGTCCAAGGTCCACTTAGAACAACTACAAAAAAAAAAGGAGAATGAAAAGCGCGACACAAATTGAAAACGAAATACCCCAACTGATGCCAGAGACTGAAATGCCTCGCTTATATTTATTTTTCCTCTATTTTGTCGCCCTCGTTCCCTAAATATTTTGATAAATATTTAAATGGCTTAAAGTGCACTTCCAGCGGCTCCGATACAGCGTCGCCGAGGGTTCTTTGAGCTCCCTGCACAAGGAATTTAAGTAATTGTCCTGGCTAAAAACGAAGTCCGGGGCAGGACAAGGAAGAGGCCATTGAGTTCATTAATTTTATGCACACTGCCCCGACAGTCAATCACTCCAGTCAGCTGCAGCTTCCTCCTCGATTTACTCTTTTCTTACTAGGGATGGATAGCTATCGATCGATATCGTAGACATGAATGATCGATATATTAATTTTGATAAATAAACCTCAATTAAATCTGTTAATAATAATTAAATTGAAAGTGAATTGAGTGTCTATAAAATAGATTTGACACAATTTTCCGTTATACCACAGCCAATCAAATATAATAATTATTTATATTTAATTTCAACAACTATTTATTCTTGAATATAATATATTTTATCGATATATATCGGATTTTCTACTCGATAAGCATCCCTACCTCTCACCCAGAAGGTCCGGCAATCAAATTAAAGCGTTCGACAATTCCGAATACTGTGTGCGGTTCATTGGGCTTTTACTCACTTTGACTTGGCCTCGAAGTCTCCGGTTTCCTGCCACAGTCACTGCCAAATGGAAAATGGAAGTGACAACGAAACTTCAGCTGCACTCTTCATTTTGATTGCATTTCATTTGGGTTAAAGCCCGTGCAAATGAGCTTTACAATTGAGCGGCAATCAAATTGCCGGTATCAGCATTTCAATGTAACGATATTGAGCCTTTTGCAACTTTGAAACATTAATCTCTTTAAAATGTACACAAAATGCATACAATTTTGTAACTACCTTAAAGTTTGTATACAATTGAAAAGAAATCAGCAAATAGTAAAACTAATTTAAAGACTTGTTGAAATTAAACCCATAATCTCTGAAAATACACATATGTTTGAGGACGGTTTGGCTTGGAATCTTTGGGGTATTAAATTAACAAGTTGCCAACAACAGAAAGAGGCCCAAACACTTGCCAAGATTTTGACCAAGACGGAAACGCAACTGGGACAACTCTCAGCTTCCGTCTACTGCTACTCCTCCCACTGTACTCCAGAGTCCTCGATGTCGCCATCTCCGTCTCCTGTTAGTGTTGCTCTTCCACTTCCTGCTGCGTTTGCCAAGATTAGAGCCGCAGTGGTCGCGACAAACAGGCACAGTCACAGACACACACACACACAAACACACACACACAAACTTAACTTGAACCTATTTCCGTTTCCGGTTGGCTTTCTGAATACAATTAACGGTTTGCCGGGGTAAAATGGCCTGCCAAAAGGCTTCAAGTGGGACGGGTTAGCGGGGCTTGGTTGCGCTCACAAAAGCCTTTGCATAAATTATGAGCAGCGCCGCCAGATAAACGCGATAAATTATCAAACAGACATCGCCAAAGTGAAGCGAAAATGCAATCTGCTGCATTTCCACATGCATTCCTCCCCCATTATCCTTTGTTTGAGTGTCAAGAAAAACTACACCCTCTCCCACAGCCACACCCCGTATCACACGCACAAGCCGTCAAAAGGCTACCCACACACATGGTCTTTGTTTTGTCTTAAGTAGCCCGCCTCGCCATGTTGTTCCTGCTGTTTGCCGGCTTGCTTTTTACGGGCAACGCCTGACAGGAAGCGGAAGTTTCAACGCGCAGGCGGAAATTATTGTTTAGCTTTATTGTTTAGACTGCTTTAGAAATTTGTTTGCCGAATTATTTCTGTTCAGTCATCGCTTTTGGTAACGACTGGCATTCTGCGTTCACCATTCCCCGCCCTCCATGTGCCGGCTTAATTCGCTGGGCGTGTTTTATGCTCGCCAAATTTATGGATAGTCCAAAATGTCTAGGCCCTCATTGCGTGTGTGCAAATGGGATCGCACACACATATGTATGGGCATAGACAATGGTGTGAGCCCATAAAATAACAGAAGACACAAGCCCAACTCACATGCAGACAACAGATTTGCATTCAAAATTGTTTTTTGGGCATGGCAAGTTTTTCGAAAAGACAGAGATTTTAGCGGATGTCCTGGAAAAAAAAACCTGAGGTAGCTTAAAATCTCAAATTCGTTCTCTGAACTTGCATACTTGTAAAATATTCCATTTTGCGAAACTTTAATACTTAAATATGAATTTTAAAAGCATTATTTTATAGCATTTTTAAATACATTTTGAGTTTTCCTAACATTATACTATTTATTTTACCTTTTTTCCATATATAAAATATTTGTCCACTAATTTAACTTACAAATCTTAGCAAAAACTCTATACTCATTTAATAGCACATCAATATCTTACATTTGATTTTATAAAAAAATTAAATACCACTTATGTTTCCCAACACTTTAATTTTCTGTTTCCTCTACCGAAATCTATTTATTTAAATTAGAATACAGCCTCTCAAATTTCCCGCATAATTTCATTACTTTTTAAGACCCTTAATAAATACAAAACTCATTTAATGATAAAAGTTATGTTTGGCATTAATAAAAGTCTCAAAAGCTTTCAAGGTAATTAAACATTTGTCACGCCAGCAAGACAAAGCAAATGCCCGAAAAAAAGTGTGGCAAGCCGAGGAGGAGGTCCTCAAATACGTATGTTTATGCATGTATGCAAAGGCATTCATAACATTTTTTAATGCATTTTAAAGGCACGCTTTCCGGGCGACAGGCAGGTAATGCAAAGATTATGAGAGTAAACAAAAGCACACGGAAAACAAACCGGAAAGCTTCGCGCTTTCCTTTTAAGCAGAAAGCCTATTAAAATAAATTACAGTGCAGTTTTTTTTCGTCCTTTTTTGTTTTTGTTTCGTCCTGCTCTGTACGAAAATTAACAGCAACAAGGAAGAAAAAAAATATAAAACAAAGGAGGGCTGCGAAAATGTGTGGCGGAGATGGAGGCGAAGCAGAAGGACTACGCACTGAATAATTCATGAATGTCGTCGGCGCAAGCAAAGTATAGTGTTATATTTAATAAGCTGCGGCAAAGGGGGCGGGATTGGTCGAGTGCCGTGCAGTGGGTGGTGAACGGTGGACGGTGAACGGTGGACGGTGGGCAGTAGCTGAAATCAGACACAAAGGGCATGACTATCAAAAATTCAAAAGTCCCGCCGCACTGAAATGGGAGAGCGGGCAGCTGAAATTTGACAAATTTCGCTGCCTACTTTCCGGGGCCTCGCCCGTTACTTTAACTTAATCATTTAATAAAACTTTTATGCTGACGATGCCAACGCCGACATCGATGTCACTCCTGCCCCTCCTCCACTTCAATTACTTTTGTTGCCATTTTTTTTTTTTTTTTTTGTCTTCCCTTTTGCCATCGTTGTCCCTGGTGGCAGGCGAAGGACACTTATTAGCTCGCTGCTGTTCTGGGCGGTGTGCTGTCTTTTTTATTTTGGCATCTTCGCCGCCCTTTTCGCCGCGTTCTTATATTTTAAATTATGTCAATTTCTTTTGAGCATAAAGCGCGAAAATTCAGCGCATTGTCCTATGGACCAGGATGTTCTGCGGGGACTGGGAGCGAGGGACAAGGGGGCAGCGGGATGTCAGCGCCGGCTGCAAAGGGTCGAGCGTTTAAGCTGATTGTGTGTTAATCGCGGTTAACTTGACGGCCGACGCCATAAAGAGGCCAAAGTTTAATTAGAGCCTGTCGCTTTCGGAGAAAACTTTTGTCATCATTATTAAAGGGACTTGAAACACTGTAAATATTAAAGAAATAACTATTAGTTACAAACATCAAATAGAATTATTAATTTGGAAAACTGTTATATTATTCGTATTTTAATAAACAAAAATATGAAACTTACTTTTCCACACTTTACTGACCCTAACGAACCGAATAAGAAACCAAATTAGTAATATATACAATAATTAATATAAACCAAACTTATTTTTGATTATTTATAGTTTGAATTTAAATAATATTATTTTATAAAATGAACAACATCTTAAGATCTCCACTGTCAAATATTGCAGAACTGAAGCTCTTCTTATATGTGTTTGGTTTATTCATATTTAATATAAGTTTAAGAAACATTCATAAATATTTCAATTACTCTAAACTAAAGTCTACTCACCGCCTTGCTTTTCATTTTATTTTATTTTTTGCGGCCATCGTAAACTGTCAAAAAAATGTAAATGCTACGAGATTCTCAGCATTCTGGAAAAAATTCTACAAATCCTTGCCATATAAAATATGCAAATCCGACTCACTTAGCTTGGAAAATGTTGTTCCCCCCCATCGTAGTTTTCTCCTTATTCTCTGCCAAAATTCTTCCCCAGTGAGACAGCGGAGAGACACACCTGAAAATAACTCAATGACTGCCACAAATTTGCCATTTTTATGTGACTCATAAATACGGGCAGCCTTCAAAAGCCCCGTGGGCTAAGGAAAGGATATCTGTCCAGGGTTAAGGAGAGAGTTATGCGGAAGAAACCTGCCGATGCAGGTGAATGTTGAGGAAATAAATAAAAAAAAAAGCGCGTAGCAAGGAGAGCAACATCACGCATACGCACCGTGGCACTTCGTGGGCAAACATATGCAAAATCATCGGCTGAGTATTTGCATACAAATGTCGTACATATGCCCAGACGCCAATGTATATGTATGTGTGTGTTCGGCAAGTATTTCTGTTGCAATTTCCGGCTACTATAACCGGAAGTGAAGCTGCTCAAAAATTCATGCAACCGTAAAAGGAGCAAAGTGCGCCAATAAGCACAAGGAGAAGCCAACCAACGTTCGGCAGTCGGCATTTTGCCGGTTGGCATTTTCTGTTTTTGTTGTTTTTTTTTTATTCTTATTCTGACTCGGTTCTTTGCAGTATTTTACATTGGCGAAACACTTCTTGCATATTTCCCAGAGTCGCCAGAAATCGACGGACGTCGTCTCCTCCACAATTTGCATATAAAATATTTTGTGCGAATTACACACACATGCGAGCATCAAGTGCCGGCATCGCATAAATCGCATTTGCCTCTGAGTTCTTATTGATTTACGGCAGAATTTTTAATAGTTTGGAAATTGTTGCCGATAAATATATTCTATTTATGCATTATTGCATTTCTTGTATCATAAATTCAATGCCAAACCAACTTAAATGTGATATATGTGGGCGGCAGATAAATTTGAAACTTGAATTAAATGTGTATCTCTAAGGCCGTTCTGTTTTATATTATGTATTCCCTTGTACGCTCGCTGCTCGGCTTTATTTTATTTGAATGTAACCCGAGCATTTTTTATTTGCGAATAAATCTTTCATGTCCGCGGCCCGTTGCCAGCGAAATCAATTCACTTGTGAACGAGAGCGACAACCGACTGAAAGTGGAATGTTTGCCATAAGAATTGTTCGGGTTCGCGGCCAGCCATTTTTTTTCAATTCGGACCTCAAACAAATCAGAGGAACGGAAATAATTAAATTTTTGGAGGCGCACACACAATGGTGGCGGGAAAAATACAATTTTTCGCACGGTTGCCATGCGGGGCTCGAAAAATCATCAGAAAAAAATGCATCGTGATGGGTATCCTGCAGGGACCTGGCCTGCCCCTGCTGACTGGGACTGTCCTTGTGCCACGCCGGATGCCTATGAAATGCAGCTGGTGTGTAAAATGATTTTTGCTCCCTCATTCATTAAAAAACAATTAAATGTGCGACACGCGAACTTAATTACACTTTTACGCGGCCATCGCGGATGACAGCAGCAATGATGCCAATGTCGCCTCCACGTCCTCATCTCCATGCTCTCATCCTGGTTGCCTACCATTTGTGGTTTTTAGTGCTTGTCCGTCGCGACACACACTCTTCAACTTGAATATTTTATGGCCTTGCAACGGATACAGGACCGAAGACCGAGGACCATGGACCCTGGACCGAAGCATCAAACAATTTGTATAATCAACAATTAAAGTGCGGATCGGCTCGTGGCCACGCATTAAGTGGGCATTGTCTGGACCGACTCCTTCTCCCTTTGCCGCCATGGGGGAGATTTTCCAATTTGTACTCGCAGCAAATTGCAAAGTTTTGTTTTGCGGTTGTTTCCATCTTGCCCAGACTGACTGACTGCCGGACGGATGGGAAAACAGACAAAGGGCCCACATTTTCGGACGGCTGTAAACTTAAATTGCGCGTTAAAAATATCTGCGCAGCGTGTCGCTGTGTTTTTGCAGTCTTAACCCATTAAAACATTCCTCCAACGCGGTTGTTGTTGCCATTAATGGCATTAATTAAAAATTAAATTTGTTACAAGCCCGTTTAACGCCTCACTGTCTGAGTTGTTCTTGTATGGAATTTTCGCTCTAGAAAGCGTTTCTCAGATTTGAATTTCAATAGAGTTGGAGGTATAGGAGGAGAGCTGTCAAGCTTCCTTGATATTTGATAACCGGTTCATATTTTAGTGACTTCTATTTGACTTCTATTTGAAGTATTTCCGCTTAGGAACTTTTTCTTAATGCAAGAATTTCAAAACAGGTCAAGCTGAAACGCCGCGATTAAATTCCAAACTCATCCTGCGAAGCCAATAAATTTTGGGCAACCCACACACGCTTCAATTTTACTCTGTATTTATATATACACTAAAAATAAACTTATTTACTACATTTTAAGATATAAATTTATATTACAGAAAAAATTTAAGAAATTCCCTTAAAAATACTTTCAAATGTCAAATAATTTTATAATTCTGAGATCTTGAATTCAAAGTTTTGGCATTTATTGGCAACAAATACTTAATAAAAAAAATATTTTTTTTTAGTTCTCACAGCGTTTATATTTTAGTTTCCTTTAAATTTCAATATGCATCATTCTCTTTAGGAAACTATGAACTATTCTTAATTATATTCTACTAAAATATGTATAGTTCCGCCCAGTGTATATTTCTAGCAACTATACAAACACGCGCCGAGCGTAATCACGGCAAATGTCCATGGTGGCGTGGCTCAACATTTCAGGAGCCGAGAACTAAGCTTCACGGCTTTTGGTTTTTGTCAACGCAAGAAAGCCCAAAATTAAATACAAAATAATTTGATTTATGTTGGTGTGCATGTGGCCGACAGACCATTTGAATGTGTGTGGCTGGTGGCTGATTAGCCATTGTTATTTTTGAATATTTATGACTGTGGGAACGAGTAAAACAGACTCCAGCGCGAGTAATGGAGCATGGGGGCAATAACCTCTCATTAATCCAATTAGACATGAGCCATCAAGCGTCACGCATACGCCGCGTGGACCGTTTCGACCCAGCATGATTTCTACAGTTAGTTCATTAGACATATCCGCGTCTCTGCGCTACGGCGAGACCTTTATTTATATATTTATTTATCGGGCATTTATCATGAAATTACTGTAATAAGTTGGCGTGCCATGATTTATGCCACGAAATTATTTCCACTTGTTTTTTCATTCTCCCCTCCTGCGACGGTCTCCCCGCTGAATTTCGCTTTCAATTATGTTCAGGACTCTTTGTCCTTCATCCTGTGTATGGATTCCCAATGATGGCATTACACGAACTGCGGTCAAATCGCACGCACGCCTGGCTCGGCAACATTTAGCTAACTGATTTGTCGCCATTCATTGAAGTTGTCATTGTTGCTCTCGGGTTGGCTTTCGGTTTTCTCTTCTGCGCTCCTGACGATGACAAAGGAGGCGTTGGCCGCTGAAGCCACTGCTGGTAAACTGGTTTGTCTTGTTAGCGCTCTGTCCGCCGACATGTGTGAGATTTCCGGGGACCAAGAGTTATGGTGGAAAATATATCAAACAGCAGTTTTCATGTTGACATTTGTTACACTTTAAGGAGAATCTTTAGTTTGAAATGGGAAAACTTTTGTGAGTTGCTATTATATAAACTTTACTTTTACTTCACTTTAGATAGTGATTATTATTTTGTTAATAGTTAAAGCTATAATTGTTTGCAATTAGAATTTCAATGTTAATTTACAAAAACTATGTAGATATTTGAAAATAGTCGAAAAAATATAGGATACATTTTGATCAAGGTATTAACACATTTTCATACATTTAAATATTGTTAGCCAAATTAAGTTGACTCAAAGTACTAGTATCTATATATTAGTAAATATGCTTAAAAAGAAAAAAAAAAAGCGAAATACCATTTAAAAGGCCATATTAATTATTTAGCCAATGATTTTATACGCTTGCATTATAATTAAAAAGTGATGGAATCATTTTCGACCTTATAATTCATACATATTTTTGATCGGCATCATTAGGAGAGTCAATCTAGACAAGGTTGGCGGATGTACCTATTGATATATTTATATAATGATAATTATGTTCATTTAAAATTTTTAAAAATTAACCTAATAAATTATTAATTTTTAAAATTTTAAGTTTAGTATGCTGAGTTATAAACTTATTAAAAACTAGCATAGAAAAGCTTTTCTAATTGATATCAATGAATTTTTGGCATAGCCAAATGGAACTGCAAGGGTATAAAAGCTTCGGCTTTCCGAAATTAGATTCCTTTATTGTTACTATTCATAATTGTATGCAGTTGATTGTATATCTTGATAAAGCTGAATGCCTGCTTTATATGTCTCTGAGAACTTATGTACAAAAGAGAGCTAATTCAAATAGATGAATACAGATAATTCCGCTTAAAAGTGGGGGTTTAGTGTTTAGTTAAAGTAGATAACAATAATTGAGATTTTACGCCCTAATAATAATGAATAATACATGAGTGTAATGTATAATAATGACTGTGGTGATAATAAAATTTTTGATATAATAAACTTTCAATAACATTTATATAACATTTATCTTTAGAATATATATGAAACTACGGTTACTATTAAAGTAACAGCTCCTCGGATAATGCGTTGTTCCAACATATCCTTTAATATGTATATACGTGTACTATGCATGCCTCTTCCCCTGATAAACCATTAAAATATCGAATAAAAAAATCAGCCATTTGTCTGATAGGCCATGGCATCGAGGAACCATTACCTGCCCCAATAAAAGCTGAGTGGGGCTGTCGCCATGTGACTGCGGTAATAACGACGGCATGAAATTCGTAGAAAAGTAAAATCAAAGCACAAAAACAGGGGAGGCATCACGCAAAGGGGGTGAAGTGGAGAACAAAGAGAGAGAAGTGCCACCGAATTGACTTAATTCCCTATTGTTATTTTGGGGGTTTCCGTTTTCGGACGATTTTACAGGGAATAACATCGGCTAAACAGCTGATTTGGTTTAAAAGCGAAAGCTTCGGAGAGCAGGACACGTTCCACTTCCAGGCTCTCTTGTGCTCTCTCTCTCTCTCTCCCTATCTCGATATATGGAGCTTAACCCACATTGCCGACGAGGCCTGAAGCCTGGCCGCCGACGAAGGACCGCTTCAGTCGTTGGAATACACTCGTGCGCCGTGGACACAAGTCGAAATCGCTCTGTCGCCGGAAACTTGCACGTGGCAACGGTACTGAGGTCCTTTGCTCTCCGTCGTTGCCTCTCCGCGGGCGTGTGTCGTAGTGTGTGTGGGTGTGCTACAGTAAATGTGAGCAATTGAAAATGTGTGTGTTTCAGGCAAAAGTTGTCCTTTTATCTACGCGAAATTAAAGCGAATCGACAAACACATGCGTATCCTGTGGAAATGTAAATGTAAATGTATGCCATGGCTTGAGAATCCGTTACGGAGCCGCGCCGCCGTCTCCTTTGTCTGCTGCCTTGCGGCATTCCTCCATCTTTATTTATTTTATGCCGTTCTCTAGTCTCACGTTTTGTTGCGTAGGACAGGCGCCCAAGAAGTGTTTGCAGATATCAAAAACAAAAAACGAAAAGAAAAGAAAGGATGAAGAAAAAATAATGTTAGCCACATCGCTCACATTCCACTTAACGGTCATTGACGTTGGCTTTTTTTACTTCAATATTTTGTTTTTGGGAGAACAGGACCCATTGCATGCCTTTCATTTGTCCCGCTGAGGCACGCCTTGCACGCAATTAGGCCCTTGTAAGTTTAATCGCCGCGGATGGAATAATTAAGTCAGGCGAAATCGCCAGCGACACCGTAACCCCCAAAAGTTGGCAATTGCTGTCGAACCACTAAAGTCAGCTGAATTCAAAGGGAGTCATTAAGTAGCTGTTTTCGTTTTTACAAAGCCAACTTTTTGGGTTTCGCTATTTTAAGTGACTAAAAATAAATGTTAAATTTATACAAAAATCTAAGGGAAATTTAAACTCAAGCTGAGAGAGATACTGCGTGCCCACCCAGGAATTTTTTAATGTATTTTACTTAATGCTACTGTAAACACCTAATGACTTTAAAATAATACTATTCATAATATCGTTCAATATTATTTAAATATTTACTTACATTATTTGTTATTCTTGTTGTAAAACATTTTTTAAATACAGAACAGTTTATCACAGATTCTATAATATTTTAATAATTATTTCAACTAATTTTTTAAGTTTCACACTTATAAAGAACATAACCCAAAAAAAAAATTTATAACCACTCACATAAGTTATTAAAATAATTTTAATAACTCTCATTATTTGACAGAATCAAATTTAGTTAATTTTCTATGTTTTTTATTTTGTTTAATTATTTTGTTATCAAATTGTTAGCATTATTGAGTAATTTAATCTTTGTTGTAAACCAAGTATGTATTGTATTATTAGTGTCACTGTTCTTCTTCCAATACTTTTTTCCACATTATATATTATTTATTTCAAATTACTTCTATTTATTTATTTATTAATATACTTACAAAGCCAAATTATAGTTTGTATTTTCCATTGATGCTATACAAAAAGCTTGAATTTAATAAATAAACTCATTGTATTCTTATTATCTTTGGCATGAGCAAACTTTTTTTATCTTAAGCCATATCTTTAAGTTTTCTTTTTCTTGTTTTGTAAACGTTCTGATTACTATTATTATTTATTGATTCATTAATAAGTAAACCAAATCTGAATATGGGTTGTATTTGAGCACGATTTTATTATATTCCTGATTTGGACTATAAATGCCATGCGTAAAAAGTCCAAATACATATTCATTATGAATAACAAATTAAAAATTGCGCATAAAAATGGCTGTTTTTTAGGTATCGCCAGATATTTATATTTTCTCATCTGTTTAAAAAAATACGGTCCTTCGCTGTATCATTTTCATACTTGCCCACAGGATAATCAAATATTTAAATTAAGCTATATTATTCCTTGCTCAATCATTTTTTTAATTCATTTTTTGCCTCACGGTATTGATCAAACTGGTAGTTAATACTTGAAAATACGCATCGGATTCACATTCATATAAAAAACATGAATTCAGGCCAACTAGTTTTTGTTCTCTTAGTAGTTCCGACAAAAACCATTTCAATATGTCGCTATGCAAATAGATTGAAGCCCGTGAATTCCCATTTGTAAATATACCAAAAAATATAATGAAACAAAAAGTGAATCTTTAATATACATGTTTGGTGGAGTATCCTCAACGGTGGCATATAGATTTAATAAAAGCCGTTTACTTTTTATTCATTCGAAGCCTTAAAATAACCCGCACGCAGCTCGGCAATTTTAAATATAAATGAAACCCCAAATGAAAAAGGAAATTAAACAAATAGAAATGTAGCAAACGATTCAATTTCAACAAAAGATCTAACAAAAGCGGCAAACAAAAGCAAATAAAAGCTGAACCCGTGAAAAGTGAAAGCAATTGAAATTCGCTTAAAAAAAATAACTTGAAATAAAATGATTTGTTGGTGCGCGATATATGAAATATCAACAATTTTGGCCAAACGGTTTCCCAATACCATACACAAAGCAGTGAGTGTGCGTGTGCAATTGTGTGAGCACCTACAAAGCAAATAAAAAAGGAAATAACTGCGATAAAGGACGAAAAGGATACGCGAGCTTAAAAGAAAAGGATTTTCGACAGTCCCAGCTGACCGGAGAGGAAGCAGCAGGCCAGAGCCCCGGATTATTTTCGCCAGCAGTCAGGACAATAAAACTGCCAGTGGTCATAAAAAACAGCAGTTGTATACATGGATGCGTGTATATAGATCGGTGACTTCTCCAAGGTAAGCCGAACACAAGGCTAAAGCTTATGTATGTTGTCAATTGCGTAAAGCAGAGATATGTCCGAAACAAATAATCGTCTCCGAGATCATCAAACGACTTACCCATCACGGAAAAGTCTATTCGCTCCTCTCAGATCAATCACATTGTTCCCTAATTTAGCCAGGGCGCTGCGTCAACAGAAATAAAATCAATTCAATGAAGATAAATGAGTTCAAAGTGAAACCCAAGACGCCGAGCGTATATATTATAAGCCAAGGCTTCGTTCTGGCTTGGGCTCCACTTTCACCGGCGATTGACAGCGGTAATAAGCGATTACAATGTCGTGAGTCTAAATCCGAGTCGCAACCAGGACGACGCCGCAGTCACGTGCGCCGCAGGACCACAATGCGGCGCAGGTGTTTACGGAGGCAGGATATATCCTGGCGACACAGCACATCATAGGAGTCTTGGCGGTGGCCATAATTTACCCCGACACCCGGCGGCTGTCATAAAAAAGTTTCATCTTATTACTCATACGCACCCACGCCAGGCCAGACCAGACCAGAGCAGACTCTTTCCCTCACTCTGATGAGCAGGGAAATCAAATTAATCATTCTGCCAATGATTGGAATGATTTCTTCTGGCTTCCCTTATCGATTCAGATACTTTGGCCTGTCAGACACGCACCGTAGTACCTGCGTTCCTATTTTTAGTAGGCGCAGCTGTTAGCTCCCACTTTGGGGCGATGGGTTAAGGTTGAAGGTGGAAGACTTTCCGGGGAGTGCTGCATAAATTAGCGCAAATAATTATGCAGATTTTTTCGCCGTTTTTATTGCCGTGCGCAAATAAACGCGCCGCCAGACGAAGACTGACGAGCTTGTTTTGAACTTTTGAATATTTTAACGCTCCATAATTAGTCGGCGGGCCAACTTGAAAACTTCTACCCTTTTCGTTGCTATATTAGAGGTGAACATTCGTTGGGCGAACTTTGCCCATTCATTTCGCCGAACTTTGACTTCCTTTTAATTTCTAAAAAAGGAAAGAGGAAATTATGTCAAAGTTGTCTTTAAGTTTAATTTAAAACGTGTAGTGTCCTTTTAAAGGCTTTTGTATTAATTAAATATTTATTTTTTATATTAAAATTGTTTACCATTGTACTTTATATTGGAAAATTCAAAGAAGACAAATCAATCAATATGCTGAATTTCCTAATGTGTTCTGAGGATTTGAATCAAGAAACACAAAGTATATCAAGTCAACAAATCAATAAAAGGTCACGTAAGAATAAATATAAATATGTTTGTTTTAGAATTTATTTATTGATGTTTTTATTTTTTTAATTGACACTTATTTTTATTATTTTACAATTTATTTATTGTTGTTATTATTCTTTGTTGACACTTATTCGCTTTTATTTTTTTTTCAGTCTTCTTTTAGTAATTTTGGTTTTTAATGTTTGTTACTATTCTATTGAACGTCTAAATTATTATCTACAGATCTTAGAGCTTAATTTCTTTTTATTAAAATCAGAAATTATACACTTCATATTAAATAGTTAGCATCATGTGTACTGCATCTCCTTATCTTTTTGTCCCAAAGGGACTACCTGCTGCGAAGAACTATTGCAGTACGACAGCTCCAGTTCCTTTGCACCCTTCCCGAATTCCGCTGAATACTGCGGCACAAAAAACGAGATTCTCTTCCCCAAAAATATGCTCCA
This sequence comes from Drosophila watanabei, assembly GCA_008042575.1. Taxonomy (NCBI): domain Eukaryota; kingdom Metazoa; phylum Arthropoda; class Insecta; order Diptera; family Drosophilidae; genus Drosophila; species Drosophila watanabei. The sequence continues at coordinate 21,795 of VNJS01001334.1, forward strand.
CTCCTCCACGGGGCACCAAGCCCAGTTCAATCATTCGCTGCATCAGTGCTTGGCAGGCGAGAAAAAGCCGATGCAGTTTGAGCTGCAAACGGAAGCCCAGCTGCGTAGACAGATCCGTAAATAAGTTTGCTACGAAGAAGGACACCTCCACAGGAGGTAAGGCCTCCTTTTCGGCCACATCTCTCGTCAGATTGACGGTAGACGATGTATCCCTGTTGAGCAGAGGCCCGTGTAGGCGGCGGTAATCAAGGCATCGGCCATTTCGCTGACCACCTGCTTGGACACCTGCCTAGCACCAAGCACCACCTGAAAAACGAAGCGCTGCGCTTTTCCAAGCCTAATGGGTTTTCAGTCCACTTCTCATTATCACTGCCACCAGGCTTTCTCTGGGAGCCACACCCGAGCAGAAACCACTTAAATTTCTGTCAAAGAACGCCGGTGCACCGCGGATGTGGCATATAAATTTGGATTTAATAGTTGCCTCACCATATGTTATCCATCAGTTGACTATTATTCTCATATCCTTAAAAGTAATATTTGAGGTATCTGCTTTTTAATAAAATCGTTAAGCTAATGTTTATAGTATTTGACTACGGTGCAAGGAAGTCAAAAATGTAGAATTTAAATTAAAACAATAAAATTTAATAACAAAAATCTGGAAAAACAAAATCCATTCTTTTTCTGCGTTAAAATTTTGACTAAAATATAGTTTCGCCTTTTGAGATTTATATTTTCTTATACCAATACTTAACGGGATTTAAACATCAAGTATGAACTCTCGAAATACATTTTAGAATGCATTTCAGCATTTCCTTCGAAAGTAAATTTTTACAAACATTTTGTTATTAACTTAAGAAATAGAGTTTGAAACATTTTTAATGCTTTAAATTAGTAAACATTTTAGCAATCTACAATCTTTTATTGTTAATTTTTTTTTTTGTTAGTAGAGTACTTAACGTTTATTTTTCAAAACTTCTCCGCTTTCCAAAGAAAAGCTCCCCGCCGCTGGTTTGATATAATATTCATCACATTGTTTTTCCAACCAACGTAAGCCCTTGGAAACCGCCCACAGTTAGCATAATATATACTGTTGCAGATAAAAGGGAATATTTTCCACAAATAAGCATGCATATCCAAATGAGCTAGTTTCGCAGGCAGCACTCCTCGCTGTGCGTACTTGAATTGTCAGCGCGGCAAACAACGAGATATCAGCAGAGTAATGCCAAAAAGCAGAACAAATGCAAGCCAAAAGCTTAAAAAATGCACACAAATTGCACTGGCACAGTTAAGGATGTGTAAAGTAACCTTGGGCCATGCACACACACACCACAGATACAGATGCAAATGCAGATACTTGCGTAAACAGATACATGCGCACGGGGTGGCCACCAGATGCACATTCTGGTTTCAGGGGTGTGGAAAATGTGCCTGTGACCTTGTTGGTTTGTGTGCCCGCCAGTTGTGTTCTGATAAAGCATACAAATTTCTCTTAAATTTTAACTGTTTCACTAGTTTTTCTCACAAAACAGTTACAGCCTGATTTAATATGGAAAACAGCGTTATGGTTCAATTTCATATGCATAATTATGAACGACCAATTAGTTGTTACACCAGAGAGCGCAAAAAAGTTGAATAATTGAATTATTTTTATCAATCAGGTGGTGAACTCTGAATCGATAATTATGTCATAAAAAAGGGTATAAAATTGAACAAGTTGACTTTGATAAGAGGATTAATATATTTTCTGTTTGACGTGTAAGTTATTAAATATTCTGCGGTATGATGGACTTCAATATTAATATATGTATTTACTCTTAATTATTTTTAGAGCCGTGTTACTGGAAAGAGCTTTCCAATATTACATTTCCGATACATTCCCCAACTCTTTCTACAGTTATACATTTTTTAATGTTTCAATGGTTCCTCAACTCTATTTCTACAATGTTTTAATTGCTTATTAATGTTAGAGTGAATTTTCTACAGTACCAATGTTTTTATAGTGAAATCTGAATATATATTATTACAATTGTTTGTGTCGCTGCATCTAAGTTCGAGGTTCCTTTACGCCCATTACAATAATCAAATTTTTCGATGTTATTTCCGTATAAATTGCTCGATTATTTCGTATTCCTATTTTAAATGTATCAACAGATATTTACATTTACATTAAAATGTCACTAATTATTTTAATTCCGGAGTTTTTAGTCAATCATAGTTTGGCTAAGAATTTAATTACTTTCTGAATAAAGAATAATTATGAATTATTGTATTTAAGTGGTACAAGAAATTTTAAAATGTATAAGAAGTTTTTATGTTTTTAAACAAATTTGTCGTAGAAATTTTACGACAATATGTTTCTTATAGATAGATTTTAAATTGATATCTAAATTGAATCAAAGTATATTTCTTATATTTATACTTATGTAATATTGATATATATATATATATATGTCACTGAAAAAAAAACAGAAATTGGAAGGTGCTTCGCCTTAAAACCAGTGGTTCATCTCTTATATTTATTCATTTTAAGGTTACAGTAAAAATCAGTTCTTCTTATTTCTACGCAATCCAATTAATAATTAAATCCTCTTATTTTTCTCAAACTTATAGCACGATGAATGCCAACCAAATGGCCGCTAGTCTCATTAACGCAGTCCTGCAGCACAGATAGTCTAAATGACCAGAAGGAAAGCACAACGATTCAGAGCCACATCCAAATAGGTGAAGACAGTTTGAGAATAGCTCGCGAGGTCGCCGAATTCCGAAGCTCTGCTCTGCCACGATGGGAGAAAGCCAGTTGCTCCTGTTGCTGCGGCTCCTCCTGCTCCCCGCTGTCCTGCTCGGCTGGACGGGATGTGCCGAGGCCTCCACCTCGGACATTTACAAGAATGCTCGGCTGGGACACCGCATCGTCCAGACTCGCTACGGCCGCCTGCACGGGCTCATCCTGCCGCTGGACAGCTTCCGGTTCCTGCGATCCGTGGAGGTCTTCCTTGGAGTGCCATATGCAACGCCACCCACCAAACAGAATCGGTGAGTAATTAATATTTATTTAAATTTATTTAAAATTTCATTATTGAAATAATAACATAATAATTAAATATTCAAATTATATAATTATTTCATAACTTTCCCGTCTTAGGTTCAGTCCCACGCGAGCTCCAGCGCCTTGGGATGGAATTCGCATCTCGGATAAGTACAGTCCCGTCTGTCCGCAGCGCCTGCCCAACATCCAGAACGAGACGGCGGCGCTGGAAAAGATGCCCAAAGGTCGACTGGAGTACTTAAAGAGACTGCTGCCCTTCCTGGAGAACCAGTCCGAGGACTGCCTCTACTTGAATGTCTTCTCGCCGGTCAACGGTAAGTAAAAAAATAAATTAAATAAACCTTAAAGACGCCACTAGGGAGTCCTACGAAAATAGCTAGCCAGCCAGCCAGCCACAATTTGAGCACACAAAAAGCTGCACATAAATCTCATTTAAATTCAATTAATTAAGATTAATCGTACGCCACGTAATGCCAATAATTTCAACGCAAAGAAAAAGCAAATGCTCACGTAACCGCTGCGCAAATCTTATCGCAAGTGCCACCCCACTAAGCTCGCAATCCCTGGGAGAGAGACCCGGATCCGGTGGAATCGCTAATCTGAAGCGATTCCCTTGCCGGAGTGCGCAGCGCAATCCGCTTGGCACGCAAACGGAAGCGTTTAATGGGTCATGAGAGCTCTCGGGCTCCTAGCTCTTGGCGGTGTGTTAGAAGGGAAAAAACGCGATATCAAAAGTTTCAGCAGGAAAAAAATAAATAAATATTTGCATTATGATTGCAAGGCATGATGTACTAACAGAGTTTTGTTAAACGTTTTCTTTTACTCTGACAGCCGGTGCGAATGAGAAGAAATTGCCAGTTATTGTGTTCATACACGGCGAGTCCTTCGAGTGGAGCAGCGGCAATCCCTACGATGGCAGTGTCCTGGCCAGCTACGGAGAAGTTGTGGTTGTGACCCTCAACTACCGGTTGGGGATTTTAGGTAAGTGACAATCAATTTTAAACGGAGATTTATAAAGATATTGGTATTAGGAAAATCAAGGAAAGAAATCACCTTAATGGGAGATATTTAAAATGAATTGTTTTATTTATTACATTAGTTAATAACCTAGTTAATTTTAGCTCGAAAAATACAAAATTTCTAGTATTAACACCTTAATTTATATGTCAATTTTATTTGTTTGTCTAACAGGTTTCCTTAATGCCAATCCCAATCCACACGCCCATGCCAGGGTAGCCAACTACGGACTGATGGATCAGATGGCCGCTCTCCACTGGATCCAGCAGAATATCCAGAAGTTCGGCGGCGATCCCAACTCAGTAACCTTGGCGGGTCATGGAACTGGGGCGGCGTGCATCAATTACCTGATGACATCGCCGACCATGGTCCGTGGTCTCTTCCACAGGGCCATTCTAATGTCAGGCTCTGCCTATTCGTCCTGGGCTTTGGTTGAAGATCCGGTGCTTTTCGCCATCAAGCTGGCCAAGGAGGTTAACTGCACGATACCCGAGGACATCAATCGGCATCACGAACAGATTGTGGACTGTCTAAGGGATGTGCCGCTGGAGGATCTCTACAGTGCAGACATTCAGGCGCCAAACTTTCTCACATCCTTTGGTCCATCGGTGAGTTAGAATTAGAATTTTTACTCAGCGATTTTTTGGTTTGCAAAGAAATAAAAATATATTACAAGAGATTGTAATAAAATTTAATCAATTTCAATTTCTTGAAGCTGGAACAAGAGAATGTATAAAAAGATTAAATGTATTAAATGTCAAAATTTGAGTTATATTTTCAATAAGACCAGCACAAAAAGCAATTTTAAAATTTCCTAACAAAAGAAAAGCAAAAAAAAGTTACTATTTTAGACAAAGAAATTAGAGTTATCTCCCAACAGATTTGGCCAAGGCTGAAGTCTCTTTTAAAGACATTTTCGATTTCGTTTTTTTGCTGCACTAGCTTTCTTTTTTGTCCGGTCCTTGCTTCAATGGACTTTATTACTTACTTACTTGGTCTTGCCCCTTGTGCCTGCTCGACTACTCCTGTCATTTACTTGCGATTCGCTCTGCCGTCCTCGATTTCAATTTAGGTTGATGGCGTTGTCATACGACCCGGACATTCCAATCTCGATATCGATGATTTAATGGCGCGCAACTCGAGGCGTTCGTCAGCGGACTCCGGCTACCAGACCGGTGGCTCCGGCGGCGGAGGTGGAGGCGGCAATGGCCTCGGCGGGGGCTTCGGCGGCGGTGGCTTGGGCGGCGGTGGAGGTGGTGGCTTCGGAACGGCATTCGGCGGGGGATACACGGGCGGAGGCGGTGCCGGATCGTCCAGCATGGGCGGTCACTATGACGTCCTGTTTGGCGTCGTTACGGGCGAATCGATTTGGCGCTTCAGTGCCCACGACATTCAAAACGGTTTCGAGGGCGAGAGACGCGATAAAATTATCCGCACTTACGTCCGCAATGCCTACAATTATCACCTCAACGAGATATTCTATACGGTGAGTAATTTCATTTTTTCCCCTATTTATTTTTTTTTGTTATGTGTTTTTGTTATATATTCTTTTTTCGTCTGCTACTTGGTTCATAAATCTTGCCAATCAGATTTGGCTTCCCTTTCCCAAATGACTTGGACTTCTTGGTGGTCTTCTGACTGTCTGGCATCAGTTAAAGCTTAATTATTGCCCTTATCGGGGAGTTTACTTTTTGACTGGCAAAGTTTTTTTTATTTCTTAGAAAGTTTATAGACAGCTGCCAGATGAGAGAAATATGTTACTGAATCATTTATTTTCCATGAAAAATGTCTAAAGTTACAATTTTACATGCAAATAAAGTCTTGAGTCGCCTTGTGACTATGCAAATGGCTTTCATTTCTATAGAGAGTGAAATAAATCAAATCGTCCTTGAATTTAGAAATTTCTTTTTAAATTGAAAGCTGTGAGACACAAGAGAAAATGTAACATTATTGTAAACACTAGAAATAAATTTATTTCTTGGGCTTAGGTATAAAGAGTATATTTTCTAAACGTTTTTGTTTATTCTATAAGTTTTTTGTCTTAGATAAAGCAAACTATTTCTGTGAGATTTTAATATTTACATGTGAATATATATATTTTTTTTTAATTTGAAATTCGAATTAAAATGATTAAAACGCTGTTATGTAATTAATATTCAGAGATACAAAAAAATTTGCCTTTTTTTCAAAACTTATCACACAAAAGTAGTCTTCAACTGTACTGCTTTGCCGCCCTTCAAGGCTATATCCATTATACTCCATTAAAATGATTAAACCCCTTAGAAAAGTTGCTGTTTTCAATAGAGTAATTGGCTGCAAGCAAACACTTCTAGATCCGAGGCACAAACTGGCAAAGGCAACAGCAGCTGCAACTGCAAAAAGTCAATTAAAATGTAGGCACTCTCTGTGTGTGTGCAAGTGTAATTATAATTTCACATTGCGAATGAGTAACATTCGCCACTCAAACAGACACACACACAGGACACACACTCAGACTGCATAAATGTCTGTCTGCATTTCGTTTTTGCGCTCATGTTTCAGAGCATTTGCAACTTTTTAACATTTTTTCACATTTAGCTGCCGCTGCTGTTGTATACATATATTTATTTTATGCTCTCTGACTGGCTTTTTGTTTTTATTTTCGCATTGTGCAAGCGGGCGAAATGGAAGGCAGTTAACACGCCATCGCTGCCAAAACATTAACACGCTTTATTTGGCAAATGTGTGCAAGGACATAGACGCACACCTACACACGCGCACATGCGACACAAACACACACACACACAAACATATATACCTACTTAAAAGCGCACAAGCAGCACTTAACCCAAATCACAGCAAACACAGCGGAGAAAAACAGAGAAGCATCCCAACGACAACCGTCAACAGTCAGAGTCTGAAACTGGAACTGAATCTGAATCTGAATCCGTAGCTGTATCTGTATCCGTTGCTGTAGCTGTAGCTGTATTTGTATCTGAATCTGAACCTCAGCCTCGGTCACCATTCGCCACATTAACACACACGCACCGTAAATGCGCTTCTGTCGCCGAGTCTGTGTATGCACTGAGAAAAATGTTTTGGAGTCCTTACTTCCTTAGTAAGATAGGAAATATTTGTAAAATTATAATTTTTAAGAATTAAAATATTTTAAAATGAAGAGCACAATTATTCTTTGGAAAAGAAAAGTATACAATTATTTAATTACGCGGTAATTTCTCAATAATAAGAAAATATTTTATATTTTACATTTTATATATCAGACCAGTTTAATCTTTATTAAAATTTTTAAATTATTTTCGATTTGTTTTTTATATAATTTATATTTTTAAGTCGACTATTTGACCATTTTAGTCTTAATTCAACATTTTATACTATTCTTTAGTTTGTTAAATTTAAATTGTAATTATATTTCATTTTAATTTCAATTTAACTTATTTTGACTTTCTTTTAATCAGATAAACAGATGCACAGATAAATTAGTGTTATTTCTAGACCTATATATAATAAAACTTGAGATTTACTATTAAAAATCAAAGTATCTCTAAAAATTGTCTCTACAAAAAAGTATTTATGATTTCCCTTAAACCATAAAACCAATTTTTATTTAATAGTAGCTTTTTCTTCAGTGTGAGTGTGAGGCGCAGATACATTAAATATATACTCACATATATATATATATATCAAGAAGTCGTAAATTACCAGGGCATATATCACGATTATACCGCTTAAGCCCATATTTATTTTACTTCATTATACTTTTGTACAACCGCAACGCAGGCCCCCTCTTAATACTTCATAAGGCTCAATTTATATAGGTCATAGGTCACAGGAGTGAGTGCCAGACACTGTACATCCTTCAAAGAAAACCCCAAGCCAATGATGACTAATCAAAAGTCGTAAACGAATCGAACTTTATAATCATTTATATATGCTTGCCGAAAATATGAAAATCCGAAATCATTAAGATTCGCCGGAAGAGGGAAAACTTTACCAAACAAAAATCAATGTTATCCCAAAAATAGATTCAGAGCAGAGCATGAGCTGAAATTCGATGTTAATGTATTCCGCACACAATTGTTAGATTCAGTTTCAATTACATTTTTTTTCGCTTATTTTTTTCTTTTTCTTTGTTGTTTTTTATTTTTGTTGATACGGGTTTTTTAAATTATGCATGACATCGATTTTACAGATGCAGTTTGTGGTCGTTTATTTTTCGCACACATACTGGTAGAAATAATCATTGGGGTGGTAACAAGTCGTCCTCCTGCTCGTTTTGCGGTGGTGAATGGCCACCGCAAACAAGGACAGCAAACAGTTGCAATCCGCTTGTAATCCAGCCAGGATTTGACTTGGCACACATGCAGCCAATGCAAATCTAAAACCAGCTCTTTTACACGTTAGAAAAAAAAGCAATTTAAATTTTTTAACTTGGAAAATGTTATTTGCAATAAATGTTTTAATAAATAATGCCTTAATTTATTATTTTTCTTTATTGATTATAAATTATAGTTCTTTTTAAGTTTAAAAAATTCTGTTGGCTTATGTTTTTTTTTATTATTTCATAAATAAGGATTTCCATTTACCAAAGACTGAACGAAAAGTATGAATATTATTTCTGCATAAGTAAAAAAAATTCTTTAAATTAGAAATTAATTTTTTAATTAAATCTAGAGATATAAATATAAGACAAGATCTTTCTACAGAAGTAAAATATATTTTTTAATGTGGTCATTAATCTTTCAAAGCCATCAAGTAATTCCTGATTATTGCGGAGCCAATTCGTTCCTCCCTTTTATAATTTCCAAAACTATTTTATAAGTCTACATATATTTTTTTAGTGTACGTTCGTTTACAAAAAGATTTTAAACTAGAAAATCCATCTCCTCCCCTCTTCCCAGATCGTCAACGAGTACACGGATTGGGATCGCACCTCACAGCATCCGATCAACACACGGGACACGGCAGTGGCCGCCCTATCCGATGCCCAGTTCGTGGCGCCCATTGTGCGAGCCGGCGATATCCTGGCGGCCAACTCCCCGCCACCAGTAAGCTCCTCCGCACCCACTGGCTCAGGGGGTGCCAATGCGGCAGCCTCCACGTCGGCGGGGTCCACGCTGCCCGCGGGTCGGTGTTATTTCTACGTGTTCGACTACCAGACTAAGGACGGCGACTATCCCCAGCGGATGGGCACCGTGCACGGCGAGGATTTGCCCTACATCTTCGGTGCCCCGCTGGTCGATGGCTTTAGTCACTTCCCGCAAAACTACACCAAATCGGAGACGGCTCTGTCCGAGGCGGTGATGATATTCTGGACGAACTTTGCACGCACCGGGTAAGTAAGAGGGATGCAGAGGGTCCTGGGGCGTCCTAAGTGTCTCTGAGCAGTCTTAGGACACCTGCTGCTGTCCTTTCTGCACTTTAAGCTCCACTTAAATGTTGGACTTACACATGCACTGAGCAAAAGTGAAGCAGGACAGAAGAAGTCAAGGCAAGTTAGTGACTGAAAAGGCTTTCAGAAAGTTTTGCGACACCTGCTTAAGAACGCCCCCCTGGAAAAGAATTTGTATTAATATTTTTATGAATTTTCTCTTGGATAGTATATAGTAGTATTTATTTTACCCCTCAAGGAATTAACAGTGTAATGTTCTTTTTCTTTTTGTCAGCAATCCAAACGAACATCATCGCCAGGACTCGTCGCTGCCCGTTTCAAAGGAGCGCAACCGCTTCCGCAGCATCACCTGGGAGAATTATGATCCGCTGCATCAAAAGTATTTGGAAATAGGTGAGCCAGCAGAAACTTTTCTTCTCACGGCACTCGAACTTTCTTTATTTTTGTGGGAGAGCATTTCAGACAGAAATCTTTTCTTGAGCTTCCACAGAATTGTTTGATTTGTTTGTAGTTGAAAATGAATTGGCAAAAACTATGTTAAAAGTTTGATATATATTTTCTTGATTCTCCTTTTCAATAAAGCCATATTATTTTTGGGCAGAATTTAAGGCAGGCCCCCCTCAGCAAGGGGTCAGCTTGTTAATATGCAAGTAGCTTAAGCTACAAAACATTTCTTATAAATTCTCTCGCCCCCAAGAAATGCCTGCAAAATGCTGTATGGCTACTTTGCCATGCAGTAAAAAGAATTCATGGAATTCATGCCAAATAAAAGCTACAAATTTACAAGAAAAAAGAACCAAGAACGGAGACCTAAGCACACACAGCCAGCTGCAAAAAATAAAAATAAAGGGAGAATCAAATTTAATTTGAATTTTAAAGAAGGCAACGCCTGAACATGCTCAGCTTGCTAACAACAGCAAATTGAGAGGGTGGTTGCTCCGAGGGGCTGGAAAACGAGGGAGTTAACACACAAGTACTTGAACAAAATGTGAGTGGAGCACAAAAATAAGCATCAAACCGGCGACTGTCAGTATACTGGGGCAAAAGCAAAAGCAGCAGCAGCACCACCACCTTCAGGTAGATGAAGGGCAATCAAAACGCCCAGAGATTGTCGAAACATTACGTGAAGTGCGGGGAACTGAGAATGGGGAGTGGATCGAGGCATAAAGCTTTATGCCCGCGTTAAAATGGCACCGCCGTTGCTTCATGTCAAATGTACGAAAATGTTATTAATTTCAAATTTTTCACACCTTTTGTGCCCGAGCGCGACAGGAACATGGGAAAGGTACACACAAAGCCGATAGAAAGAGGTATATACATATTATTTGCATAATGTGAGGATTACCAAATACCCTGAATTTTGTGCGGAAATTCAATACTGTTCCTGGAATTTTTACAGTAAAAATGTTTAACATTTTAAATAAGGTGAAACGAAATTAATATGATTGTTAGAAGATGAATTTATACTTTTGAAAGTATCAATTATGTTCCTTAAAATGTTTGCAAAGATTTATGGAATCTTAACAGCTTTTTCATCTTTTTAAACTCTTTTTTTTGTGTGATATACTAAATGCAAAGTATATATTTATAATTGTCGATATAATTTTAAATCAATTAAATATCAATTAGTTTTCCTAAAATGTTTAGCAAAGATTTATGGACATTTTACGTCCTTTTTATATGTATAAGTATTTTTTTTTTTTGTAAGGATGTATTAAATAAAAAATATATATTTATGTTTTTCGATATATACTTTTAAAGTAGCATTTAATTTTCTCAAATTGTTTTGCAAAGATTTATGGACTTTGAATACATTTTATATATGAAAAAATACTTTTTTTAAGGATATTAAATACAAAATATATATTTGTAATTTTTTGTATATACTTTTAAAGTACCAATTAAATTTCTCAAATTGTTTTGCAGAGATTTACGGACATTTAACACGTTTTTTATATGTAAAACTATTTTTTGTGTAAATATGTATTAAATACAAAATATATATTTATAATTTTTGATATATACTTTTAAAGTATCAATTAATTTTCGTAAAATGTTTTGCAAGGATTTATGGTCATTTAACACCATTTTTATTTGAATAAATACTTTTTTTGTATGAGTATGTATTAAATACACAATATATATATCTATGAAATAGAACAAGAAATATACAAAATCTACTAAAAAAAACAGAATTTTCTCAGATACCTAAACATGCAATTTAAATTCCTTTATTTGGTATATAAGTAATAAAAAACTTCATTTTAACAGTCAAAAATAATATATTAATAATATATTATATTTTTGGTATTAAAAATGTTTTTACAAATATTATAGCTTCCAGCAATTTCTCAATTTACATTCGAATGAAAACAAAATAAAATGGGATTAAAATCAATGTATTTTGGCGTCGTCCTTTGACTTTCGTTAAAATCAATCTACCCACTTGACACACAAATAAGCTGAGAGAGCACTCTCTCACGCACACCTTTACAAAGATAGCGACAGATACGCGCGCTTAACGGTTTATGAAAATTACGCACAGGTTATGGCAATGGATTCGCCTTACATTATGCGCACGAGAATGGCTTTTTTTATATATATTTTTAGTCAGCTAAGAGGTACAAAAAAAAAAAGAAAGCGCGGTAAAAGGGGGACAGGGACTGCTGACACGCACTTTACGCACATGTAAGCATTGAAGGACGATACGTATCAAAAGATATGTCTGCGCTCCCCATCCTTCTGCGCACTCGCTCCTTTTTGTTTGATTTTAATTGAAACGACACACAGCGACAGCTGACATTCTATACAGCAGACCCGCCCATCCCACACTTTGCTGCACTTTACATAAGCAAGTTGAAAGGATTCCGCCGTGAAGAGTTTTTATTTGATACGCCAGGAAACTGAAATCGAAATCAAATAATATGGACGCAAGGAGGCAGGGAGGCAGAGAGGGACTCTGGCACAAAGGGATCTCCGGCACACAAAGACAGCTGTCACACATATGCGGCGTATACGTAATGTGTGTAGTACCCATCGAACTATAAGCATATCTTATGTATAAGCCGTGTATTGAAAAGGTTCTGTTGCGTAAATTATGCAGCAGCAGCCCGTATGCTTGCAATATTTATTTCGGATTCGGCATCGGATTTGCACTTGCGATTGATGATTGCAAGGGGAATGATTTTCGGCGAAAAGAAGTCCTTTTTTTAAATTTCATATTTTCCCATGAATACTCCCAATGGGCGTGTGTCGAAAGTTGAAAGATGTGAGTGAAAGCCTTTGGTAGATTCGAGGCAAGAATCATTCCTGGTTCTTTTCAGATATTTATAAATACATACAGATATGGGAAAATATTTCAACCTGTTTACCCTCGAAAAAGTGGGCTACGAGGCTCCGTTTCTTATAAGGTATTTTTGTACACGCTAAGAAAAAGTGTTATTATTTTTTGGGTATTAAAAAAAGTAAAGGGTAACTAAATAGTGAGAGTTTTTACTAGCTTCTTAGAGTTTAACCATTTTGTTCTTAAATAATTATCTTTAAACTTATTTCTGGACTTCATTTTTGGTTGTATTCTTTTTTAAATATTTTAATTTTATATTTATTTACATTGTCAGTATTAATTCATAAGATAAATATATTTATTTCAATTAAAGTTAACCAAAGAAAAATTGTGAAATTTATTATATTTATTAATTTATTATCATTTTTATTATACTTACTAAATAAATTGAAAACAATAACTTTATCATTGTATTACAATTTAAAAGTTTCAAGATACTTTTTTCAATTTTAAAACAAGGTTTTCCCAGTGTATGGCAGGTTCTTGGCTGAAATAGCTGGAGGCATCAAAAATTAAACAGTTATGTCGCTTTTCCCCGCCAAAATAAACAAGACATCCATTTTGAGTACTGAGGACAGTGGATTGAGGCCTCAGGACTAAGGACTAAGGGCTAAGGACTAAGGGCTATGGGCTGGGGCTTTTGGGGGACTTGCAACCCGAGAAAGGAGGAGGTCTGGCCTCAATTGAGCCAAGTGTCTGTCGCTCACCTTTTTGGCATGCAAATGACTCGAAAGTGGCCCAAAAGCAACAGCAACGGCAGAATGGAATAGTTTAGCATTAGAGCTATTTGCATGCATGTTTCGTGGGCGGATGAGTGTGTGTTTTGGTATCTGTCACATGGAAATGAAACTGAAAATGAAGATGTTTACCCTGGCGCGTCCCTTTGTTTTCCGTTCTGTTTGTAAAGTAAGTCCCCCAACCGAACCCCCAGACTAACCAACGGGATACTCTTTAAATTCCAGGAATGAAGCCGCGCATTAAGAATCACTTTCGGGCCCATCAACTGTCGATTTGGCTGCGTCTGATACCAGAGCTCCATCGCGCCGGCATGGAGGATGTGATAGCCAGGCACAATCTGTTCCGCAATCACGATGATATGGACCTGTACGAGGGACCCGTTAAGCCGGATCCGTTCGGCATATCAACAGCCGCAGGATCCGCCGGCTCCTCATCCTCCTCGTCGTCGTCGTCGCGCCTCCTGCTCATCGATGAGCAATTGATGATGAAGAAGGGACGCGGCCTGAATGCCTCAGCCTATTTGAACGGCATATTGGGCGGTAAGTAGCCCCAAGACAAACACACAGACATGGAATCGCATTCATACGGCTGCACAGAAAGAAAAAAATTACTTTTGTTTGAATGGTATTGAAGAAAAGTCTTAAGTTGAAGGGTAAAGCATTAAACCATATTTTTGGTAAGCAAGAAAAGTAGGTACATTAACAATGTGGATATATTTTTTTTCCAATAGTTAGTTCAAAAGTCCAGGAGTGCGGTTTTATTTATTTTCAATTATATGTTCTGATTGTTATTGAAGTTTGTGTTTGTGACATTTTCGATTGAAATAAAATCAAATTGTTATTGTAAAATATGATTTAAAATATGCAACAAATCCATATTTAAATTTAAATATTATGACCTGAAAAATTCATATCCCTTGTCATCGTTATTATTTTCGCTCTCTGTGGCTGCGGCTTGTCACTGTCACCTAAATACCTAAAAACAACAAATAAGCCGGCACAAAACGGCAAACCGAGCCCAAAGGAATAACGCCTATCGCCTTTGTAGATTGTATTTTGGTTTCGTCCCTTTTGGACCTTTGTACAGTCTGCAGTTGTCGTTTAATGCGGTTGACAAAGGCCAAGCCGAAGGGACACTTGACTGGCCTTTGGGTTTTTGGCTTATTTAATTGCAGATTCTGCAGAAACTGACAAATTAAAATAAGGGTGTAAAGAAAGGTTGATCTTTTCGATTTCAGCCTCAGCACTTAGTTGCTACTCGGTTTTGATTGGAATACTTATCAGAAATAAAGGACCTTGAAATGTACTCTTTAAAATATATTTATATTTTATCCCATGACTTTAATTATTAAGCTTGAATTTGTTAAAGAAAACATTGCGACCTTTAGAGTATACATATATTGGGAAACGGATAAAACGGATACTGATTGAACCTTAATTTTATATTAGTCAAATTTAAAAATCCCTCAAAAATATTTGTATCCCTACTTCTAACTATTTAAGTTTATATTATTGTTTAAAAATACAAAATAGAAGCATAATTTGATTTAAAAAATTTTTTAGAGACATGGTTATTATTCTAAAGTTTAGTAAACACGCTATTGAAGTTGCAAAGCTCCATCACTGTCTAACTTTTATTAGGGTTTCAGGTGTGTGTTTTTTTATTGCCCATAAAAGTTCAACTGTATTTGAAGTTATAACTCATAGCCAGTCAAACTTTTACCAATAAGTTGTAAATAACTTTTGCTTGAAATAGGAATACTTTACTTATTTAAAAAAAAAAAACTTTTTCTGGTCAAACGAATATTTTATATATTTCCGTAAAATAAAAAAGCAATAGTGGTTCAGTATGTCAAACATTGATTGGAAAATCTCTGCCCTTTTTCCTAAATTGTGCCTTTAAGGACCTCAATTATTGTGGCACAGTCATTCGGTTAGATTATTCATACTCAGTGAACAGATGATCAAGCTATTTGTGTTGAATCCAAAGTCAAATATTTAAAATGTGGTCACAAAGTTGTACGCACATGTGAGCATTTGTTTAATAACTCCAAATATATTCCACATACGCCATGTGGTATCCCTCCCAAATAAAAGCAATTCCAAAAGGAGAAAACTCTTTCTATTTATTCGGTTCCTCTTCTTTTCGTTTTTTTTTTTTTTTTGTTTTTTTGGTTTTCTATTTTTCTTATTTTTTTCTGGTTGTTTGGAAGGTCTGTTTGTTGGAGAGCGAGCTGAAAATCAACACTTTCGGTAGCAAAGATTTCTGTTTACTCTTGGCGTCGGCCTCGGCCTAGTCAGTGTTTACTTCACTTTGTGGTCTCGCAGCAAGTTAAATTGCAGAGTTGGCATTTTTGTGGGGAGTCCACATCCACATTCACATTCCTCATTCTCCTCATTCCTCATCCTAAACCCCAAACCCATCGCTCCAACGCTGCCATTCTGTCCCCGGCATGACATTTCCATTTGACCCAGCCCCGAACTTGGACCTCCAGCTGGGGCTCTGGTTATTGAAATTGCGTCCGGGCATACGGGATACGGTTTGGCTTTTGAATTTATATTGTGTCGAGTGCTGACTTTTGGAAATGCACTCAACTGTAATCTCTATAAGCATTAAGTGTGTGTAACCTTTTTTCCCTGTCTTACCCACTTTCCTTCCCCGGCTGTGTCTGTGGCATAAATTTCTCGTTTACATTCACCCGCGGGGGGGAGAAGCTGAAGCTGAAGCTGAAACTGAAGCTGAAGCTGGTAGCTGTAGCTGAAAGAGAGGGTCTTCTGTCTAAGATGCCACAAATGTAAATAGCGCATAATTTTAATGCACTGCACGACCCCCTTGGCCACTCTGCTCCGCTACTCTCGGATGGGAAGTCATTAAACCAGTTTATGTAAAACTCGTTGGCGGAAACTTTTTCAACACTTACTCTAAATTAACAGCAAACTTTGCTGCTTGTTTTTTCCCCGTTTTCTTTATGTTTTTGCCATTTTTAATAAACTGTCCCCGCAGCTGCGGCGACTGCAACTGCAGCTGTCCTGCCTCTGTCTCTGCCTTTGCCTTTCTCTTAAACGCGAACAAGGAGTGAGTCCAACTCAAACATCAAATCCTTATATGGGGGCCGACTGCGGGGGCGGGCTAGTGCCTTATGGGCGTGTCCTTGTTTAATGCCATAGCAACCAACCGCTTCGACTTACTTCCTCCTACGCTGGCTTATCTCAAAGTCAAAACTAAGACAGTCAATTTCAAGCGAAACTTTCTACTTTCCCCCAGTCGAAAAACTAAATGGCCTCAACCCCCTTTTAACCGTCTTACCCTCATCCTATGATGTTTCCCCCCTTTTCCCAAGTTGGCCAATGCAAAATGCATTAGTTCATGGGGGCAGGGGCAGGCACAAAAGTGGGCGTGGCAGTCGAGAACGCTTTCGCTGGGCAAAGTCGGGTAAATTAGAAATTATTGAAATGTTGACTTTAGATGTTCGAGAGAGTTGGAGGAAGTCACATAACGATGAAAGCGAAACAATTTCCACGCTGAAATTCCAATTAAATTTACTGAAAATTATAAGACCAAAGTAGCTTAAAAGAGCGGTTAGTTTCAAACACTCATTAAAGAGTTTTTAAATGAGGTCCCTAAAGTTTTAAATATGCCTTAAGGCTATTGTATAGTACGATGTAGCCAAAAAGTAGTGTAGAGATCGTAATAGCAAACTTATTTTATGTCGTGACTAATAGGGAAAGCTGTAAGAAGTGTAGACGAGAATCTAGATTAAGGAGGACAGAAAATATCAATATATCTATGGTTTATAGATAAATTACCGAGAATGTCGATGTATTGCATACAATATATAGATATTAAAACTTTACGACATGATAGACTTATTTCCTTTTACGAAATTGTTATCGTACATTTTGTTACATCGTACATTCTGTTATAATCGATACATCTATATTTTACCTGAAAAAAGCTATTTTTAATCGATTATATGGAACATTTTTCAATACTTTAAACTTTGATATATCATTTAAATATATTCCAAATAATAATCAATAACTTGATAACGCATGTAGAGTAGAATTAACCAATTGTTTTTTTTTATTAAAATGTTGTGTACATTACTATGTTTTACGTCACGATATGGTACATTTTGTTTTAAATATAATCGATATATCTATATTTTTCCTGAAACAAGCTATTTCGAATCGAATTTTTTTTTTTTATATTTTTCGATACTTTTAATTTCATTTTATTATTTGTTACCATATTCCAGATACATAAATACTATGTAAAGCGGCCTAAACTCAAAATAATCTTAAATGAATTTGTCTAAAATTGCATATAAATAATCAATATCTCTTCTTTTGTTTTGATTAAAATTTTTTACTCAAATATTATTGTTTTACATTACAGTTTAGTATTCTCACAAAATTAACTTACTAGGCTTCCAACGTTTATTTTATTTTAGTTTTAATCTTTAATCAATCAAGTCCAATATGTTTTTAAAGTCACAAATCCAATAATTATTTTAACTTGAAGCTGTAACTCCAAACTCAATTTAAATACAGCAGGCGTTCATTTCCGTTCTCCCAGGACATTGAAACTCCCAAGTCCCCGCCCATCCCTGCTGGGATTCCTTCGTGGTTGTGCCCTTTAAATCTTGATTGGAGCACAGTGCGTTCAAATTTAATCTACCCAGTTTTCGGTTTTTGGCAGACAAACAACTAATCTGTGACCCAAACAAACAGGACGGAACAAACGGGAGCTGGCGGGCAGAGCCCCGTCGGAGGTGAAAGGGCGACTTGCGGCGGCTAATGTAGAATGCTGATGAGAGAGTGTTGAACCACAGACAACAAATGTTCATTTCAATTAGTGCACGGGCCAGAAATGCTGCAGAACTAAATCCGGCCATCAAAACAAACTTACAACCCGGCCCAGGCCAGGGCTAGAAGCAAAAAGCGGAGATGCCACAGATAAAAGCGAACGAACAGAATAAGAGAGAGAGCAGCACAGGGCGATGGCAAAAAGTGGAAATAGAAGATGATAAAATGCCTGAAATGCGACAAACAGCTGTCAGCTTGACAGTCGACGACGACGCAGCCAGGCCACAAAAAAACACACCCAGCACTGGCTGGAAAATGTGGGTGTGGAAAATGCGGGAAAATCACAGGAGATCGGAAAGCCACCGAAAAGCCCAGACTCGCTGGAAGGCGGCAACCGGCAGAGACCCAGTGTCATATGGACTCGACATACTTTGACATGCTTTTCATTTAAGCGTTGACTTTGCCAACTGTGCCGCCTTGTCTTTCCTTGCCCCAAGTTCTTTTCCAGCACCGCCCCGCTGGTTACACAACTTGGCCAAATCGGGGCGACAGAAATATGCAGCTAAAAGCCAAAAAATCCAAAAGACAAACGACGGGACCTCGCCGTAAACAAAGCAGCCCCAACAAAATACAAATCGAAAGACGTGCAAAACTAAAAAAAGGAACATTTTGGGGGGAAAACACCTTTCCTCAAGAAGTTTAAGTCTGGTTGGCAAAGTGTTGAAGTACTTGGATTTCTGTTTTGCATAGTGATTGTCCTTGTTTGGCATTTTAAAGGAATATTCAAGTAGCTGCTTACCCAAAAGAAGTTCCAATGATGCTTAGATATATAAAGGAACTTTAAAATATTACAGACTAAGCCAAATTGTAGAAAACTTTACTACAAAACCTTCCTTCTTTTAAGTATAAAAAACATCTTGAAATCTCTATAGTCATCTTCTAAAGTCGCTTAATAATTAAGGCAGTAACATATGAGATGCAAAGTCTTTCCTTAAACGCATTTTCAATCCCACTGAGTACGCTTTCAATGCCATTTATCCCATCATCGAGTTCCTTGCATCTTGCCTAAGCTTTGGTTGCCAGTTTTCCAGAACAAAAAAAAAAGAAAGAAAAGGAAAAAGACCAAACAAACCGCAACCTCCGCCTCACACACACAGAGAGTTCACTCTGTGCTACTTTGCCTGACCTGGATTCCGGGGAAAATGGAAATAGAAAAGAAACCCCGGCAGAAGTCGGCTCACCTGAGTTATTTGGCAAAGAGATGAAGATAACGCAACATGTGGAAGGAGACTTAGCCGAGAGCCTACCGAGAAAATCCTTGCCATCCTCGCTATCCTTGCTATCCTCGCACATCTCTACTTAGCTCTCTGGAATCATTTGCATAATTCCTGCGATTTCGTTTCGTTAGGGGAAGAGCAGCGCAGGCCTGATTAAGCTGGGAAATGTCAAACTATCAGTGAAAATTGAAATGGTTCACTTAATAAATGCCCGAGTGTCCTTCGCAGGATGGCTGGCTCAGGCTGATGCCGTTGGCCCTGCTAATATCTAATTTATGCAAGGACATTCCAGCCTCCTCGGAGGCTGTCCACAAAAATATTTTTCGCTTTCGTGGCACAAAAAGCTGCAAGGCGACGCCCTCAGCTCAACATTTTTCGGTTTGATTTTACGGCTTAGGGTTGCCCACTGCTTTCCCTCTGGCTTCTTATTTTATATTTTATATTTCGTTTTTCTTTTTATTTTTACTTTTGTTTTTGTTGTTGCGTTCTCTATTTTGTGATTCCACTAATTAAAGCCACATTAAGCATTGCTTTTGCCCCACCCTTCACGGCTATCTGTCTGCCTCAAGCTGGGGCCATGTGTCCTCGTAACATAATTATCTGGGGTCCTTGAACGCATGCGGCCCTTGGAACGAACGGCAAAATGAAAATGAAAATGAAAATAAAAATAAAAATAAAGAGGAATTAAAAGTAAGGGGCTGAGAGAGAAAAATGGGGAAAATTCCAAATGCAGGACACCAACTGAAAAGTATTTGTACTTGCAAAATTAAATGCAAAATGGAGCGGAATGATAAAAAGCTTAGTGGCCAGGGTCGAATCTGCTGATGGGGGGGATCACAATTTATCTGGTTATGCAATTTAGCAAAAGGGTTGCTCACACACACCCACAGCTAGAGAGATAGGAAAAGGGTCTTAAGCACTTTTCTGAGTGAACTCAAGTGACAGGTCGAGAGTTTTTGAGCTGAGCCACCGCCTACGCCATCATGATTGATGGACAAAGTTGGAGCAAAATTATTTTGTATAGATAGGGGGCTAATTCCAAATTGGATACCCAATCCCCACAAGAGCTCACCTGATGCTTTTGCCCGCTCTGTTAACCAAACCCGAGCAAACAATCTTGAGTAAATTAAATGCCACACTTGAATGCAAATTGAAAAAGCTCTCAGACAAAGCAGCAAGTGGCTGAGTGGCAGCTGCAAATCTTCACACGATTATTGACACCCCCGCCATATGCCTTATATACATACTTTGTCTTTTATTCCCGATTATTACGGCAGATTTATTTGGGAAATATTTATGCAAAATACGTGCACAAGTCTTTAATCTTGAGCCGAGTAACTTTGCTCAAATTGTTTGATATGCAGAAAATTGAAAGGCAAAACTTTACAGACAAACAATCACACAGGGAAAAAAATAATTTCTTTTTTTATTGGATATTTCCTGTGAAGACAAAACTTTTTCCATCATAAGTTTGCCATATTCTGTCTATATTATCATTGAAAATCAATAAGACATTTTAAGAGTGTGAAAGAATATTTCCCATTGAATGTGTAACATCATATAAAGTATATAAATAAAAGTATCTGAAAGATATTAAATGCCTAAAAAGAGTGCCCAAAAGTACGCTAAAAATTATATAAAATAAACAAATTTACACTGAATGCGTTACCTCAAAATTAAATTACATACTTTTAGACACCTGTTTTACGGGGTTTTAATGGGTTTCAAAGCCCCTAGTGATTTCCGAAGCATCCTCAAATATGTTAAGCTTAGAGAAACAAAAAGAAATCATTTATTTAGAGCATCACAAAGCACAAATTTATTTCTGTGCAGCAGACAGACACACAGCATTCGCTCTTCCACACTTGATACAAAACAATGCCAAGTGTAGGAAGCACTCCAAGCAGATAGACATTGAGACGGGGGACCATAGAACAATGCCAAGACACTTCCAGCACAATGACAAATACAATTTCAAGGGGAGCCCGCCCAGAGATAGTGAGAGGGAGCTACATAGAGCTTCAAAGGCAACGAGAAACCCATTTGTTTTCACAGACATTTGTGCTTCCAACTCCTTCAGTTGGTTTGCGAATACCTTGGCAAATACAATGGCGGCGTGGTGGTGCGCAAAATTTTTCAGCGCCCGCATGGGGAAATGGAAATAATTTTGCATTCTGGACATTTGAGACAAAGGGGCAGCCAGCGAGAATGATTGTGGCATAAAAGGCTTTAAGGCAAAAAGCTAATCCGCATTCAAATGCCATTCATTACTTGGTCAAATATTGAATGAAAGTGCTTTTAATCCTTAAAGAAGATTTCCACTGCTTTAAGTTTTGCAGATTTACAAATTTCACTTTAATTTTATGTATATTTTGTTGAAAGTTTTATGTATTTTACCATTAGTTTATTATCTTTATTTTGAGCTTAAGAATAACCAAAATGTGTATGCAAATAAGTCCCGAGGTTATTTATTAAAAGGAAACATATATGTGAAGTAGATACCTTTTATATTAATTAAATGTTTTCCATTGCCTTAGGCCGGCTTAGCTATTTAATAGTTGACACCTAAAGTGAAACTATTTAATTTACCTTTCTTAAGCTTAAAATTTAAGCTTGACCAACATGCAATACAACACAAAAAAACACAATTTGTCGCTCCAACTGCAAGCGTTACCCTCCATTACCCATTCTCCCCTTATGAATAATTTCGTACGGCAACGGACATTACTCATACGACCCGTGCACTGCCTGTCGCGACTCCCAGCGAACAAATGAACTACAGCACGAGCTCGGAGATTAATATGCAACCCACTTTCTGCCTCTCCTACTTGCAGTCACCACCGTCGAGCCGAACAACATGTATACGACGTGTATACCCATCGGTGGAAACTACTCGGGTGGCGGCGGTGTCTTCGCACCCACCACCCTGGCCAACGCCTCCTCGGACACTCTGGCCTCCGGTTTCGAGGCAGCCGGCTATGCGGCCTATTCCACGGCGCTAAGCGTGACAATTGCCATCGGTTGCAGCCTGCTGATACTCAATGTCCTCATTTTCGCCGGCGTCTATTACCAGCGGGACAAGACACGGCTGGAGGTGAAGACCCTGCAGAAGCAGTACCAGCAGCGCAGCCTGCACCAGCAGGTACCTTATCCACCCGAGCCCATCAAGCACGCCCACTACCACATGGGTCACTCGCAGAGCTCCGCTAATGTCATTGTGGACGTGGAGAGCCATCAGGATCAGGCCGGTCAGGCGGCCATGTTGCTACAGGCTGCAGCAGCGGCAGCAGCAGCAGCTGCCAACGATGTGAAGGCACCGCCACCGCATATCTGCTCTAATACAGGTAGGTAGAAATGTGGTTTCTCGGAATAAGAAGTTCATGGTTCAAATAATAATCAAATCAAATTGAAATTTCTTTGAAATTTAGAGTCTCCTAAACTTAAGTAAATATCTAAAATTAAATTCTTTATGAATCTAAGTTAAGAAATTATACTTTTATCTTCCTTATTCTCCCCTCATAGGCATGCAACAGCAGGTGGGCGGGGGCAGCGGCGGGGCTTTGAACAATGGCGGAATTGAGGGTGGCAAGGTGACCACCGACAACATGGGCAATGTCACATACAGCACCAGCTCCAAGCAGCAGCAGCAGCACCAACAGCAGCAGCAGCAGCAACAGCAACGCGAACACATGCAAATCAAGGGAATGACCGGCACGCAAACCTTCGGACGCAGTGGCTCGGGCTCGGCGAGTGGAGTCGGCGGTGGTTCATCTTCTGGCAGTGCCTCCGTTGTGGTCTCCGGCAGCAGTGTGAGCTACAATCCCGGCATGATGACGCTGCCCAAGTCGGGGGGACTGCACCATGCGGCCACTTTGAACTATGCACGTAACACGGCCGCCTTGAATTTGGCGGGCGGCGGCACTGCCCTAGTGGACAGTCGCGGAAATGTCCTGCTCACTAGCACCGCAGTGGGTCCTGGTGCAGGTGGCGGTGGATCCTCTGGAAGCAGTGGCGGTGGCGGCGGCGGCGGAGGCGGGGACTGCATGACGTTGCCACGTAATCTTAGCCTGGCGGGCGCAGGACGACACAATCCCACGACAGGTGAGTGCCACAAACTATGGGTAACTCGAGGAGGCAACAGCCAAAGGATATGCAATTGAATTGCGTTTGCAGCTTGCCAAAAAGTTGCAAGTTTTCGCTCCTTTTTCACGTCTCGAAGCTGCGCCAGGACGAAGCAACAATATTGCGGCAGGCAGCAATCAAGCTGAAATGTGATAAGATTTCATTTCATTATGAAGTGCTTGTTTCCCTTTCCTTTCCGCCACCCAGCACCCGATTCTCGATTCTCCACTCGAGTCTCTCTGTCTCTCGCCTCTGTCTCTGTCTCTGTCTCTGCGCTTCTCCGAGTCTGCTTATTTGATTTCAAGCAAATGAATTCGAGATTGAAAAGCTTTTGTGAGAGTTCACACTCGGCAAGCATTGCCAATGGTAAAATACAGTTTGCATTACAATCAGGCAGAGACTCGGATGCGGTTTAGCTGTCGGAATGTATTCGGTTTTGCTCGATACGGAATATCGGGTAATGGAAAGTAAATATGAAATCAGTTTTAGTAGAGCACAAGATTTATGCAGGATAACAATTGCTCTTAAATCCAATGTTATTTTCATTAAACTATCAATATTTTAGAGATTGTATTGGAATTTTTAAGGAGATTGCAGAATCTTTATATTCTTTTCTATAAAAACAGAGCCTTTATTTCCCAAAAAGCGCTGAATATATTTCCAAACTCAGGATAATGATATGAAATCAAACAGGAATATCTCCTTCAAATAAGTTATCACAAATATGTGTATTTACGATTTCTTAACTCACTTTCAATGGCTGCTCTTTAAGTCCTTAAATCCAAACAATGGGTTAATGGATGACTAAAGGCTCCCCGTTCACGGCTAACTGGTTGTCAGAAAAAAAAGGACGAGCATGACAGAGGAATGTTGGGACCTGTCAGGGGTACACCGCCCACATACACATAAATTTTCTGCTAAATCATCCCGAGCAAACGAAAATATTGCTTAATCAAATTGAATGACCTTCGTGCCCAAAGGTCTGACGCTGCAAAAAGCCAAAAGCAGCAACAAAATACAAAATACAAAATACAAAAAAAAGAAAAACGAGAATGTCCGCGTGAAAATTGAAATTGTTCTAATCAGCCATCGAGGAGGTTGTTTCACCCTTGTTTCTGTATTTTTTTGGCCCGGCTAACACGTGTTATTGAATCATTGGAAAGGAAAAGCGAAGCACCAAGAGGAAAAATGAGAACAGAAGACCGGGAAAAACATTTACGCTTCGCTGGGGTTCAACGGACTTTTGACTTCTGACCACCACACAGACAGCCAGAGTCGGCCCAAAAACCGTAATCCCGGTTTGTCGACTTGGTCTGCAGCGGAAATTGTTGTACAAATTATGCTCCACTGATTGCCAGGGTTTTTAGTGTGTTTCCACTGCTCCAGCTCCACTCCCGTGGGCTTCTGTTGCTTGATGAGCTGTTAAATGCGAAGGGAGGCCCACGGACCCCCAGCTATTGACAGTTTTTTCCAGCCATCACGCAATAAAGTCGTTATGGGGCCACTTCAAGAAATATGCCCCCAACTAATAAATCTCCAATATAAACGGCAAATAAAATAAAGATTCGACTTGCGATTGTATCATTCCCCAAGTCACGACATCATTTTTATGATAAGATTTTCAATTTCAATCGCCAGACAAAATCGCCAGACAAAACGATAACGATAAAGCAAATCTGGTAGCGAGCACCCTACTACTATGTATATTTCACCCTCCGCAAAGGTAACGCAGGCAGTAAAACAACTCAATACCCAAGGCTCTGTGAACCGCATTAAGCCAATAACGAAAAAAAAAAATCGCATAAAACTGTTGGTTTTAGTTTAGCATAATAAAATGAAAACATTAACCGAGCCAGCGGTGCAGAATAAGTTGGGAGTACGGCGACAACCACACCATCTCTGCATGCGGAATTATGTGTATTTTATTGCGGGACCCGCAGTGGAAATCCCCAACAATCCCGGCCTGCTGGCATATTTCAGTTCATAAATACAATTTCAGCAATCGATGACAAATAAAACAACAATCCGATGAGCCGCTGCTGCTGCTGCTTCTGCTGCTGGTGCTGCCGGTCAAACGACACAGAACACAGGTCGGCAAACTCCAATTGTTATTTCAAATAACAAAAACTGTTGTTTCTGTTCAATTCATCCCGGCTGAACCTGACAGATGAGGGAACTCATTTTAATTTTTCCATAAATAAATTAGGGTTGAACGTTGAAAATGCCAAGCGTTCATATTTTAGCATGGCTTTGACAGATAATTTATTCAAAAATAAAACGAAGCAACATTTTTAAGCAAATTTATAAATAAATTCGACTTGTTTGTTTTGTAGAGATTTTGATTGACAAAATAAATACAATCTATGTTTCTTTGACATGTTGTTGAATTTAATTATTGATTTATATGTTGTTCAAGTTTGGTTCCTCAATATTAAACGCTGTGGCAACTTTGATTAGATTAGAAACTAAACCTATCCCAAATTCCCCTTTATTTACCCACAAAATTAAATTATTTAAGCTGATAACTCTTTCCTACCTCTTTCATTTTGCTATAAAAAGCCTTCCCTGATATATATTTATTTTAGGAAAAATACGTGGGAATGTGAAAACAAAAATCCTTCAAACTGTAAACCCATTCAATCACAAATTTGCACTCAGTTTCCACTTTCAACCCACTCAAAGCAAACCCCATTTTCCAAGAACCAATTTTTATAGATGAAATTCCTGGAAATCCAATTTTTAGCTACTTGAGCAGGTTTATGCACTTCTATTTTGTCAGCTCGCTCTCTAATTGCTGGTCGATAATGGTGAAAAGCTGGAGAATGCGGAAAGCAAGTCCGACTTGAGCCAAATTCACATTTTTCATTGGATTGTCGGGCCAAGTGTATTTTCTTTTTCTTTTTTTTTTTGTATTTGCATAGAATATTTTGTTGCTGATTTAATTTTACGCTCGCTCCCTAACGGAAGCGGAAATTCGTAGTGGTTAAGTGGGTTGGTGGGCGTGGCACTCGGCGATGTTTTCCCTGATTATGATGATGATGATGATGATGACGATGACGGGGAGGAGAGAATGCCGATGGCGAAGCCATCAGGTGGCGACGTTGTCGGAAGTGGCGAGTGTTTCTCTGTTGGCATTTTGAGCGCTCTGTGCATTATTTATAATTATTGCGAATTTTCATATAATTATGCGTGGGCGCATATTTCCAGCATCTGCCTGACGCTCAATTTTCCTCCCATTGCATATATATTTTGAGTTTTCTCTGGGCCCCCTGCCCTGACAGTTATTTATTTAAGCAGCAAATTTTTCTTTTGCCGGCGCGCCGGCCAGAGAGAAAGCGAAGAGACTATAAATATTAAAGTCAACGGTAGTTTGTGTCTGGGCGAGAATCCTTGTGTAATTAATGTTTGTTCTGAGATTTTTGTCCGCTTAAGGCACTCAAGTGGCACATTAAACTCATTGCTGTTGTTGTTGCCGGTGCCACTGCCTTTCCTGTTGCCTTCACTTGGCGGCTCCTGTGTTTACGAATGCCTGTGGATTATGTGAGTTTGCTGACATTGTTGAACGGCAGTTAAATGCCTCATTAGGTTAAGTTGAATTCACTTCAATTTGTTGCCGGCTCAAGTTTTTGCCGGAATATTGGCAAAAGATTTCATAATTTAATTCGAAGCCAGTTAAGTTCATCTTTTGTTGACTTTAACGACGAAAGCAGGCCATATTCAGGCATGGAATTCAGTGTATATAAAGTTGAGATATAAAGTTTATTTAATTAAGGTTAATGTTCTGGTAAATATTTTAAATACAAAAGTTGCTTTGACCCTTTTCTTGTTTGAGGAATTAATTACAATAGCTAAATGTTTCTTAAATTTTAAAATCAACATAATAAATAATTTACATGAAATCATAACTCCATTTAAGACTATATTTCATCTTACAAATAATTCAATTTTTTGAATATTTATCTGAAATGTAAATGGAAGTACAAGTGTTAAAATTTCCCCTTTTTTTCACCCCTCATAAATCATCTGGAAAAGCTTTACACACACACACCCACACTTTCACTAAGCGTTCAATTTACGGACTTGCAAAGTGAATTGAAAAATGTGTTGCCAACTTTTAGGGCAATCGGAATGCCCGTGTATTATGTTGTATGTAAAAACAAAAAACAACTTTGTTTGGCAAAATTTTGATTAGAAAGAGACTTAAAACTAAGCTAGCCCCATGCATACATGAATGGGAATTGAGAACTGGGCCCGTTCAATCGATAAAAATCCTTAGTCAGCCTTTTTGGGGCCTTAATCATTTTTGATACAACTTTCGTTCTTTTTTTTTTCTTTTCGATTTTGTGCAATGGGCAACAGCTCTGCTGATCTCTTTGAAGCCAGCGTTAAGCACTCAAAGTGAGGCTATTTCATATTGGTTCAGTCTTTTTCCTCCTCTGCGCCTCTGTGCTTTCAATTTATTCAGATTTATACTTTGCATAGAGAGTTTTTGGCGGATGAGCTCCCAGAAATGGAGCAAAAATAAAAGCGCCGACCTCAGACAAGTGCAAAAAAATGAGAGCAAGCAAGTGAGCAGGAAAAAAATCAACGAAATTGAGTAAAAACAATGAAGCGTAAACGATTTTTGCTGACATGTATGTGGAGGGGTGCAGCAGGAGAGGAAAAAAGAAGCATAAATATAATAAAAATAAGGCAGCAAACAAAAGGCAAACGCGAGTTGCCTGTTAAGCACACCAAACATGGCCCAAAGTATGTACAATCGAGGATGAGTGATTAGTGGCAGTAGGAAATTATCAAAGGTGCTTCTAAAAAATTAATAGAGAGTTGAAAAATTAAAAAAAAAACGTGGCTAAAAATATGCAATGGAATTTTTTAGGTTGAAAATGTAGTGTAAATTTATTGTTTAATAAAATGTACTTTTTTTAAATTTATTAAACCTTTTTTTAGGTTTTCAGAGTTTGATACCACTAGGAAGTTCCTTAGAATAATCTTGTTATTAAAATATATTTTTTGATGATTTTAGAGAAAACTTTAGGTTAAATTTCACTTCAATGCTTAATGGATTATATCTTCTAATTAATTTTAAATATTTTGGGATTAATGATTATCTTAACAAATTTATTATCAATTTTTGAACTATTTTCAGAAATAACAGACCACACTTGGGATATTGGTTTATTTTCAAGAACTATAAATGAATAAATGAAAAGAACTAAAAATGTTTCTTGATAAATTCCTCATTAATTCATAAAAGAGCCGCTAATTTTCCGCCAACAACTGTAAAGAGTAAAAGATGAAGGCCGGGTAAAATATATAGACTGGGAGGGAAAAAGCACCTTATCCGTGACGTGACATGATTGTCATCCACATTGTCAACGGCAGGCAACCGCAGAACAACGGTTCCCTTCGGCCGCCAGGACATAAACAGCTTCATACAAATGTTATTATTGAAATTTCAGCAGGAAAAAATTCAGAAAGCAACCGTTGTTCAGGAGGCAGAAAGAGAGTGCAAAAAGTGTTTATCACACATACGCCGTGTGTACGCAGCAGCAGCAGCAGCAGCAAAATGACAAAAAATGATGAAAAATCTATTTGCAAACCCAACTCCACCCGTGACTCTGACCATATTTTTGCCTCATGCCCCATGCCCCAATGCCCTGCCATCAGCATATGTTTGCCGTTTGTCCCTGGCATCCCAAACAGAAGCGGGACCTTGCCTCGATGGAAAGAAAAGCCAACCAAACATTATTCGACGCCATCGATGCCGTCACATTGTGTGTGGTTATTCAGTGTACACAGAAAGAAAATAAGGGAAATAGGTAGATTTTTCTCTAGAAGAGTTTTCATTGAAAATGAGACAATTTATAATATTTTTTATAGAATTAATGCCGTGTTTATATATATTATATGTTCATTTATATTTCTATATGCTTAAAATGATGCTTCCTTAATTTATTATTATTTTCTTTGTGTAAATATCTCCCTTCCTGTTGTTTGCCTTTCGCTTTCTTTCGGTTTTATTATTTCGCCTAGGCTTTGACGATTTCCCCCTAAAATGATAGACGCTTGCCAACTGCGGGCATACAAATAATACATGTCCCCCATACCAACCTCGGAAAATTCCCTCATCGAGAATAGTTGGCGCACTTTTTCCATTTGTCCCTTTGTTGTTGTGCATTGCGCACATAGTTAGATAAGACAATATTATTTTATTGCCTCCGGGGGTTGGGAGATTTTCCATGGCAGATTTCATATCACCCTTAGTGGTCAGTTGGGTTTCAGCCCAAAAGGGTCACCAAATAGGAAGAATGGCGGGGTGTACGGTTTTTGGTAAGAGAATGGAAAGCCTTATAAAAACCAAATCCCACTTCAGTTAATGCAAGGGCTGCACCAAAAATTTACGACAATGGCTTGGCTTTGAATCACAAATTGGTTTGTGAGTTGTTACACAGCAAGTGACAGACTATTTAAAGGAGTCTTAAGGATATACATCTTAAAAGAAAATTATTGGAAGCTGATTGTCTTAAAATTTAATTTAAAAAAATATGATGTTCAATTTTAAAGTTTAGCTTTTAGGTATTACCCTTTTCTGAAACTTAAAATAATAAAACTTACTTTATTGTAAGGTTGAATATTGCATAACTTAAACTTAACTAAAATTAATATATTGGGATCTCATTTCAACTTATTTTTAACTAAAAACCCTCTTAATTAAAGCTAGTTTCTAGGAACAAACTTGACCATTCCCAATCAGCTTTCAATGAAGAGATAAATGATTTTCATTTTATCGGGAAGTTGAGCAACTTTTTGCCGCTATCCCATTTGTCATCAATCAATTAGAAGCGCTTCCCCTGTCAAATGTGTCAAACTATTGCATAAACTAACATTAACCCGGACCATCTATGGCCGGCACGGCTGGCTAATAAATTTTTCAGAGCCGCCAATGTTGGGCCAACATAAATCTACATGGCCAGCTCCTCTTGCATATTTCATCGGGTTTCCCCTCGAACTGGAACTCGAGCGAAGATCTGTGTGTGTGTGTGTGTGTGTGTGCCGAGTTTCATTTCCTTGGCACTTCCTTGCACACGGCCATGTAATACTTTCCCTTTTTTAATATGCTCATTCAATTTACTTGCGCCAGTTGCCGGCTGCCCAACTTCCAACTCCTCGATAGCTTCTCGATTATTGATGACATGACAAACAAGGTACGATTTCCGCCCGGCTTCGAAGAAGAGAGAACTTTGAGAATCATTTTTCTTTCGGCTCGATTGTATTTGTATGCGCATTAACTTCATTTTGCAATCATGCGCGCCATAAATCCAATTTAATTGTGCTGCTCCCTCACACACACACACACACACACACACACATAGCGCACAGATACAAATGCGAAAACACACGCATGAGCTGCTTGAGTGCACGGCGGCGTATACTTAATTTTTGCTCGTTCGTGCGCTCAATTCCGCTTCCTCGCAACTTCTAACTCAATGCTAAATAGAAGCACATAAATTTCCGGCACCATCCCCTACCCCCTACCCCACCAGCGATATCCGGTTTGATTTCTTCGGATTGCATTTTGAAAAATAGATTTTTTATACTGTTGCTTCCAGCTCTCTTGACTCCACCTTTGTCTACCTGGCCGCCCTTGCTATCTATCCCTCTTTGATTTACTACGCACAATTTCGTGTACCTTTCGCAGGACTCGCTGGCAGGACTTGGTCCAGTTCGAGTGGCTCGTTGTGATTTATGTTTGATTGAAATGCTCTAAATTGTATGCTAATCTGGACTTTGACACAAAGCTCATTTGTTGTTCTGGTCGCTACTGCTGTTGCTATTGTTGCAGCAATCGCATTTAAATGTTGTGCCTGGCATTTGGCAGTTTCCTTAAGCGTTTGCTAATTTGAAAACCATTTCGGACTCGGGCTGCTATCAAGGGGTTGCTAGCTGCCTCGAATGATTATTTGTATCATTTGTCAGGCTTTTCGGTTTGGAGTTGGTCGGTTTCGGGGGCCGAGAATTCCAAACGAATCTGTTGTGGCCAATTGAACTGGTAATTTGCTCTTAAATGTTCTGCAGAACTCTAAATATTTCCCCAAAATTTGGTAATGAACAGTTGATTAGTAGATGGAATGGACTACGATAGAGATTTGTGATCAATTATTTTAGGAATACTGAAAGAGTATGCAAGAAAATTGTCTTGCCTTAATAGTAAATTCTCAAATTCTCTTCTTTCTAAAAAAAACGGGTTAGTAATTATAACTATTATTGATTAATGCCTCTGGGATCTCTTTATAAGCATTATTTATCCTTACTTGCAGATAAACCTCACATCTTTTATTATGAGATTATACAAGCGCAAATTCTTAAATCAAAAAATAAATTTCCTTATTTATCAATTTAAAAATTAAACTTGACAGAAATCAAAAGAAAAATTCCAAACAAACTTCATTTTCAATCCGGATTGCATTGCCATTGGTTACTTAAGCCCATGACAATCACGTTGCATTCGTCGCAAGTTGATTTGATGGCAGACATTAAGTGCAGCTGCTTGGGCGCGTTACTTTACTATGTCAGGGCCATAAATTCCCACAGAGCTAGCTCCCCTTTCCCGCCAATTTCCTGTCGCATGCGCTGCTAAGTATACTACATAATTTTTTTCATTTTTTTTCATAAATCCCACAACTGACAACTGCGGGAAGCGGAAACGGCTAAATTCAGCAATAAATTGGCGTGAGTGAGTCAGAGAGTGGAGCATGCTTCATTAATGCGACAACCGTGGGACCCTCGCCCTCTGACCCTTTACCTCAAACCCTTTATACCTCCCGCCCCCCCTTAACCCATACATGCCACATACAAACAGGACAGCACAATTGGCTGCACTTGTGTGTCCACTTAGTTGGGCGAGCAAAACCCACAATATCCACAGTGTAGAGTGGTTGCACTCACGCCCCACCCTTAAGCCCTTAGCCCCCCATAACCCCCATAACCCCTTAACCCCCACGACCACTCCGAAATGGCTCTTCATGTCCGTGCGGTTAAGTGAGCTCCGTGCGGCTGGCAGTTCTGTTTTATTTCCCTTTTTTGAGTTATGCGCGGCATTTCCGGTCTTGTCATTTCATACTAATCAACATCCGTTGAGCGAAATTTTGGGCCAGCAGCATTTTGAACTGCATTATTTCGCTGCTGCCCCGATATTTTCGGGGTAATATTTTTGGAGTGCCCCGTTACACGCATTTGTTGCAGCATTTGCATTGTAATTGCAACAGTGCGTATAAGTGATGTGCATATAAATTACATTTGCTTTGCTGCGGGTTGTCGGTCGTGCGAAAAACTTCCAGCTATGGAAATTGAAAATTTATTGCATACCACCACGTGGGCAGCACCCGGTTGGGGGTCGGCCGGCGGTCTCCTTTTGGTCCGGCTTTCATTACAAATTACGCATACGCACCGTTGTTAATTTCATATTCATAAATGATGGCCGCACTCCTTGGGGAAATTGCACGAAGCACTCGAGCTCCTGCGGTCCCTTTGCCACAGGTCCCTGTGTATTTTTGTTAACAGCAACAAAAAAAATGGTTAAATTATGCCTCAGTTGAGGCCTTGGTCGACTTTGATCTCGTGGCAAATCTCCGCTTGGCTCTACTCTAACTAGCCAAAAGCCAGGCAGCATAATCCGGTACATTTGACTCTGAATGCTCTCTTAGGTCCAGTCCATTTGGCCACTTGACTTGCGCCAAAAGGGGCTCTGCCCATCAAATCCCCAGAAAGTCCAAGCCATAAACATAAAAACCAAAAGGGCACAGCTCTCGGCTTCTGTTTCTGCTTCTGCTGGTCCGCTCTGCCATCGAGTGTACTTTGTTGAATTAAACCTCTAATTAGTGAAAGCTGTTTTTAGCCGGGATTAAAGGTTGCCCAGGGACATCTTGAATGACTAATGAAAATTTCTTTGAATTTTTAAAAGATTTACGTCTAAGATGGGGCTCAGAAGAAGCCAAAGAAGCCAGTATGATTAAAAATGTTTCTGTTGGGAGCCTAGCTGAAGCAGAAGGGATTCCGAACTCCTGGGATGAAAATGATAAGCGGATGGTTCTGGATCTAGAAAATTAATAAAGGTGTTATACGAAGCTTAAGGGGAGACATTAGGTTTATAAACTCTTGGGAAATTTTAAAAGGAGTTGGAAAATCAAGTCTGAGAAATATTATGTTATTTTAGGGCTTATTTGTGTGGTATTCCGAGTGAAATAATAATTTTATTATTTTAAAGATAAATTTAGGAAAAATTATGTTTTCGTAAATATCCAGTAAAACGATTAACTTTAAGGAAAAGTTCAATTATAAGTAATTTAATGACTAAAGAATGCTTTGTCAATAAATCTCACTTAAACTGAACTGAATTTTTGTTAATATATAACTGTTATTTTAAAATTTATGAAACATTGTTTACTTTTTTTTGTTGAGCCTTATATAATTAATATTAGGTGAAAGAACCATCTTCAAAACCTCAACCTATTCCCCTTTTCTTGTATTTAAATTATCTTTTCATTTCGGTCCTTCGAGCCGGTTTAAACGTTTAGATTGGATGTTTGACACTGTACCCATGTCAGTTTTTTTCATATTAAATGTAAATTTATGCCTCTTGGCTTATTATAAAAAAACTGAAAATTCTAGTATAGCGAAATGATAGTGGTCAGTCTTTTATTACTTAAAAAAAAAAAAACAAACTTTAAATAAAATGTGCTTAGTTCCTTTATTACATTTTTTTCGAAAAGAGTCATAAATAAATGAATTTAAAAACTATTCTATTAAGCTTCATGCAAAAGGCTTTTTTATATTGATCAGAGATATATTTAATATCTTCCCTACAAATCTCTTCTACAAGTCTATAGTCTTCAAAATAAAGAAGATAATATAAATTTGATTAAACCCGTTTCCGGTTGGGTTCACCTCTCAAATCCAAACTGGCTCGAGTTCCTTATGCGTTGCAGACTTATTGCTTAATCGCAGCCAGGACTTGCAGTCACCAACTTGAGTTTTTATTGCGCCACCCGCCGGCATTCCTTGCGAGGGAGTTACCCCGTTTAGTGCCGACTCACCAATAAAACTGCATTGTGTCTGTGGAAGCAAGGCAAACAAATTAGTTCTGCCCAGACACACAATCACACAGAGGAACAGGAACAGTAGAAGGACCTACCGAACACACAATGGAGCCTCTCGGTGGGGGCTGGCATCAAAATATTAGACGCGTCAATAGCTCTGCACATTTTGCGCTTTTGCATTTCGAAGGCAATCGGGGCGACAAGTTGAACGACATCGAAATGCGGAAAAACGGGGGAACCCCCACATGCTTCCCCACTTACACATACATTGCCAATTCAATGGAACAAAAAGTGCAACCAGCTCCGATGACGCGCACACACACACACACACACTCCTTGCTCACTCTCTGTGAATGAGAATGACGGCGGCGATGTCGCCTGCGGATGAAATGGGAATGTGTGTTTAATGGTTGACATTGTTGTTTACAAATTGACTTTTTGTTGCTGCCGCTTCTGCTCGTCAATAAACATTTGCCTGATAATATGCCAACATATGCATAACGTACATAAGTAGCTTACATCCACCAACCTCCCAACTTACTGATTTTCTACAGACAGGGAAAAATATCTAAGAGATTGTTGGGTAATAATTATCAATTGATTTGATTTCCTGATTTATTATAAAATAGTAATAAAATTTCCAAACTAAACAATAAATAATATTTAAATGATTTATTGTAGATAGAAATAGGAGTTATAAGAAACTATATAAGAATTATTTGACTAACTAAAAATCTACCTTCAAGCCGCATTAAAATTCCCTTGGCTGTGTAACTTCTCCTCTGAAAATTTAAAGTTATCACAGAAAAACATTAAATATTCGTATTAAAATATATGTTTTTTTTTCTTTGTGCAGCAGAACTTCAGCAATATCAACAGCAGCAGCAGCAGTCGAGCAAACATCAGGCCAACGGAGCTGTCCTCACTGGAATGCAATCGCACCACATACGCGGACCACGCCCCCCGCTGCGCACCGCCTCCTCGACGACCACCAACAGTAGCAGCAATAATTCGGCAATGGGCGTGGCTGTGGGTGGGGGCGGCGGACCTGGTGGCAATATTCTGCTCGATCAGACGCCATCCGGGGGCAGTAGCAGCAGCGGCGTGAGCAGCGCGCCCAGCTCTTCAAAGGGCCACCACACCCACTCGCATTCGCATGCCGGCCACCTGGTGCACACGCACGGCGAGGGCATGGTCCTGACCTCCGCCTCGCCCGTCGGTGTCCAGCAGCAGCAGCAGCAGCAGCAGCACCAGCATCAGCAGCAGCAGCAACAGCAGCAGCAGGTGCCGCAGGCGGCAATGGACGAGATGCGCGTCTGATAGGTATCGGTCTTTGAGTTGGACTTATAGTCATCAACGGGGTGAGTTTTTTTATATTACTATTTATATAATTTAATTTAATTTAATAACAATGAACTTGAAGTCAGAATTCTCCAGAACTTCAAAAGTGGGTTTAAAACACTAGAATCTGTAGATTCTGGAGTAATTTCCGATTCTTCAATCATTTTCTATTAAAACTCATTTTTTTAGTTTTTACCCAATTCCAGCATAAAATCACTTTTGTGTGAGCCTTCTCCTTCTCAACTCCAACTTCGGGTGCTCCATCATCCTTCATATCCTTTTTCTTTTCAAAAGGGATCGGTCTCAAGGGATTCAGTGTGAACGCATGTGTAATTTATATAAACGAATTGTTTTTTTTTTTTGCGCATATTCATGCCAATAATATTTATTATTCATTTCACGTATTATGCCACAACGTTATTCCATTCTTTGGTGTAATATTTGTGGCGCCACGTGTAGTTAAAAGAGGTTAAAGCGAACTCGTTGGTCAAGCCTTTCCATGGCGATTTATTTAATGATTACGAGGCGCAAGTATGCTCTAAAGAGACGTAAAATTCAAACTGAAATCTTTAAGCAATCTCCACAAATATAGTCAGTTTCCTACAAAACTGAAATCCCCCTTTAAAATGTAGTTCCCAGCTTTACTACCTTCAAAAAGATGACAAACATGCTTGAACCCTTCACAGAGGCAAAAGAAGAAAAACCAAAGGTCGTGGCGGTACATCAAAAAAAAAAAAGGTAGAATAAAATATCTGCGCACACAAACTCTGATCAAAAATAACAAACGGCATGTCAAACATGCGGCAGCAAAAAATGCCGCCTCTTTATTTGATAAAATAAAAAACAAATAAAAATAAATATGCACGAAAAGCACGAGGCACACAGCCGAGTTCATGGTTCAAGGTGGACTCAAATGTCGCAGCCACTGGCATGGAAAAATGCCAAAGAGTGGGCGTCGCCATACCGTAAAGGGAGGGCTTTAATGGAGAGTTTTTCGCAGGACAAAAAGCTGCAAGAGACCAAGAATAAAATGTAGGTATTAATACCAAGGCAAAGGGAATGAAATTGTAAACGAAATTAAAACCGGAGCCACTAGACCAGGCCATAACAAGTGGCAAGGTGCAAGGCAATTTGCGGCATGCAACTTGAAACCGAGCGCCCAACTAATTTATGAGCCCAGCCCAGTTGGACTCTAGAAATTCGAGCTAAACCAAATTAAGACTGCAATGTGGCCAACAAAAAAATTGGTAATTGCATTAACTGTAGCCCAGCTGTGACGCACACTTGCTGCTGCTGCTGTCAACTCAAAGGAAAGCTGAGAAAAGGAATTGTAAAGTTGAAATGAAACAAAAAGTTAGAGCTAAAAACAGTTGCGAAAAAGAGTTCATTTTTGTAAGGAGTAAGAGGATTAAAAGAGCAAGAAATTAAATAAGAAATACTAATTGAAAGGAGTAGAAGGTTTATAAGAGCAAGAAATTAAATAAGAAATAATAATAATAATAAATAGAACAGGGACTGTAATCATAACATAAGTTTTATTTAGAAAATCACGTGATAATGATTACACATTGATTTGTATATTTTTGATCATTAATAATTGAGTTATTTTATATAAGTATTTTTTTGCTAAAAATAAAAGTAAGTTATGAATTTCCTTTTGCCAAATTTATCCTTTGGATGTTCTCTATAAGGACATGCTACAAACTTGAATTTAACTGGAAATTAAATAAACTCGATTAACTTGAAATTAAATTCTTGTTATTAGTGTAGACTTTTATTTTAAGTAAAAAAATATTAATCCAAAACTAATCATTATTGTTGTTTTTTTTCCTCAAAAACAATGATTATTATTGATATATATAATATAACTTAATTTTAATAATTATTCTTGACAAATATCGTAAAAATCCTAAATATAAAAATCATATCGTAAATGGATAGATTATCAACAAGGATTCACACGATATTATCCCTTTTGTTTAAAGTGGATTTTAAGTGGTTGATTTTTCAACTTAAAAATTTTTCTGATAATCATTTTCTACGGTCCCTGTTAAAAAAGTACTTTTATTAAGAAAAGTTGTTATAAACTATATAACAATCGTTTTATTTTCTTAAATGTATTAATTAATTAATTAATTAATATAAATATATAAAATTTCACATAAATAAACAGTGTTACTCAGAATGCATAAATAAAGAAATATTATTAATTTTCAATCAAAGAAATATATTAATATTTATTTTATCCTGGTATAAAAAATATATTCGCATTTTATAAAAATATAATTTGAAAATTCTGAATGCATGTTAATCTAAATCAATGAATTTAAATGCATTATTAAGGCTTTTGTAAATCCAAAATTTTGTATTCATATTCAAAAAAAAATTTCTTTAAATACTTAAATTTTCGTATATATTTTTTCAAATTTAAATCCCCTTCAATGAGAGCCTACGTCGAAAAGATCCAGCCACTCGCAGGACTTTTTATCATCTACTTTTCCTGCCCACTTGCAGCCACTTGTACAGGTGTAAGTGGGAGGTGGGGGCATGTGCGGGCATGTTTGTGTGGGTCAGGACACTATTTCACCTGGCATACAATTAAATTTGCATTTCTTGCCTTTTTGTTTAACCCACGAGATGCCCGGGCAGCCTCCGCCCTGGTTTCCTTAACTTTTAGCTGATTAACATTTCTGCGCTGTGCTCTTGGCCCTGTGGAAATGCAATTTTCCCTTCCAGCCAAAGTGAAAGCGGCGGTGGAGGGGGGGAGAGGGGGACACGGGGCAAATGGCAACTTTTATGTAAATTTACACCCACTCACATTCACACAGACACACACGCAAGCATCTATACACACACCCGGACACGGGGGCGTGTCGAAGTGTATATGTGTTAAAAGCGCAATAAACATTAATTTCACATTCTTTTTCCTTGAGCCACTCCACTTTGGGTCCTTATACTTTGTTTAAGTTCTTCCCTCTTCAGTATATTTTTTGCACTTGCTGAAATTATGATCAAAAGATTGTTGCGTTTCCGAAAGAAAGGAAAAGGAAGAGGAAATTCAATAAAAACAAACTTGTGTTAACAGAATTCTTAAATTTTACTGATGGAATTGCTTTAAAAATAAAATATTTAGAATGGATTTAGAGATTAGGAATAAAAGGAAATATCTATGTATCGATATTTTATCGATATTTGATGAAATATAAATCGACGAATGAATATTCTGCTAGACATAATCGATTAAAAATACATTAAAAATTAATTGGTCAAATAAAATTGCAATAAAATCGATATTTTCAAAAGATTAAAGAACGACATTCAATTTATCAATTTGTATTCTACATTTTTATGAGTTATTCGAAAACGTTGAGCAGTACTCATATCAGACTTAAAAAAAAAGTAAACATATCTAAAACATACATTATATTTATTTAAAATTTTTTGGTTAAAGAAAACCTAATGTTAATTAAATTTATGCCTCAAATAAATCTCTCAATGATTCACATAAAACCCTGAAATTGGTTAAAGCCTGCATTTCCATTAAATGGTTGGCAGATAAACATAAATAATTGCAATTTACTTGTTTGCATTTGCCACTCAATTTATGTGCTCATCCAACACATTACTAATCAATTAAGTCAACAAATGAAGGAAAATGCTTAAATTTCTCATTGATTTTGGTTGCACTTATAATATCATCAGATGCGGTTTCCCTGACTGCCATCCGTTGTGATTGGTTGGCGAAATTATTTTGCAAACTGAATATTTACTGCGGGGCCTGCGGGGCCTGACAAGTTTGCTGTTGAGAAATGCGAGGAATGCGGCGAGAACTTTAGGAAATTGAGTGCTTAAATTTCTTAACACCAACGTAGTACACATCCTTGGAGCGAATCCTGGCCCTTCAGCACACATGAACTCGAAACCCTGGTGGACGAAATGTGCTATGTAATTAGCGGAAAACTTTCAAGTTGCATTAAGCCCCTAGAGAGTTTAGAGTTGAGTGGATAGGGAATAGGTAGCAGGATATAAGCAGGATGTGTGCATTATTTGGAATAAGTATTTAAATTATGGTTTGCAAGAGGCAAGCTCTCAGCAATGTCACTGAGAATCATTGTTTATCAATGAAAATATGTATAAAAATAATTCTACTCAATTTAAACATTTAAAAATGAAAATGTAGATTGTGGTTATGGAACATGGAGAATCTATAAAGTTTTTGTGTTAAAATACAACATTGATAAAATACTAATCATTTACAATTATATCACGATTCTTCTAATTCGAAATGCGCCTTAAAAACCGAAGAGAAAATAAGCAAATATTTTGCTTTTCAATGCTATATTTACGGAATACTTCTTTATCATTAAAAATACATTAAATTCGAATAATTTCTAATAGATTAAAATTTAGGTAAATATACCTATTTCCAGCACTGAAATGCTTACGAATTTAAGAATCTTTAACGAAATTGAATACCTTTCATTTTTCCCACGTATTTTTTATTAAAACTTTCAAGCATAATGAGTGAAGCAGCTCATTGTAAGCACAGGTATTATTTTCTGTTTCCCATAATTCTTGAATTAAAGGTAATTATACCTGTGAATGAGGTTCCTCCTACTTTTCAGTATTTATGAAAATGAGCTTATGAACCTGGCCAAGTTTCCGACACTTGACTGATGTTTATTGTTTCTTTAAAAAGAGTCCTCCGTTTCCCCCCTTCTGCCGGGCCATTTGGCCCCTCCTCGAGCAGCACAAGATATGCAAAGTGGCTGCACAAACATGCGCGTAATACGTTAATGATGGTCCCTGCCTTCGCCCGCCCCCGAACACCCCCGACCGGCCCCGTTCGCCACCCGTAACATGCACACATTGTAGCCGCGATTTGCATTACGCGCATTACTCAGTTCCCTCGTTTTGACGGGGCTTTCACGACTTCTTCCCTTTTAGTTTCGGTATCTTGCGAACGGAGAAAGTCTAAGCTGCACCACCGCCCCCTTTAGCCACTTGCATCCACATCCCCCCCTCTTCTGTCCATCATCACCACTCCAGTCAACAATCTGCGCCAAATTGTGCGCTCAACTGTGTGCAGCACCATCCCCCTTAACCCTTGCCCGCCCAAGTCTAACAAACCACCCCCTGATGGCCAGAGAGCTGGCAAAACAAAAGGCAGCCGCGCATTTTTCGCAACTGCACTTTACTTTGCACTTTTCGCTTTCTTTGCATAAATTCTCGCCATCCCGAGTTTACTGTACTGCAAAAATGGGCACGCATACAGCGAAAAAGAAAGAAAACAAAATTGAGGGAAAGGATTCAGGCGGTAAGGCTAGAAGATATCCTGTAGTAAATTTAATTAGTTGAAAGGATTTTATAAAAAAAAGGGTTTTAAGAAAAGAAGTTTTTTCAGAGGAAAAGTTTGTAAAAAAAAGTTTCTTTTTAGGAAATTTATTAAAGGACTTCGCACTAAATAAATAAAATCATTTAAAAATAACTTAATTATTAATCTCTATTGGGGATGTCATAATCTATATCGAAGGAAATCCGATATACATAAAAATCGAACAGTAACACAAATTTTCCTTTAATTATTAAAAATGTTCTAATACAATTGAACAAATTAATCATTAGTATAATTTGAGATTTGAAAGGAAACCCGATATATGTACATAAAAATCAAAACATTCTTTTTTTTAACTATTAAAGATATTTAAATATTGAACAAATTATCCATTAGTTTAAATTCGAGATGGAAAAATTGCGATATATGTATTAATGGTATACCGATATTTGATTAAAAGACCGATGTACATAACAATGGAAATTTGTGATACATATATTTATGGACAACAAATCAATATCATTTGCGTAATTTTTCGATATCAAACAATGTTTTCAATACAATATCAACAGCAATGCGATATTTTCGAAAGTTCGATGTATTGGATTTGTACCTCTCCCGATATTTTTGATAGTTCGATGTATCGGAATTTACCTCTCCACTGACATCACTAGTCTGAATTCTATTTGTTTGATTGTTAAACTAATTTGATACAAATATAAATATGTGCGATAAATCAATATAATTTGCGTAATTTTTTAATATTAAGCATCCAAATATTTTTAATACGATATTAATATGAGTGCAATATTCCCTATAGTTCGATG
Source organism: Drosophila watanabei (assembly GCA_008042575.1). Classification (NCBI taxonomy): domain Eukaryota; kingdom Metazoa; phylum Arthropoda; class Insecta; order Diptera; family Drosophilidae; genus Drosophila; species Drosophila watanabei. Next base: position 64,134 of record VNJS01001334.1, read on the forward strand.
TATCGGGATTTCTTTCTATTTCTTTGATTGTTAAACTATTTTAGACTGCAAACTATTTTACTTAGAGAGGTGACACATACGCCTCAAACAATATTCGTCTGTACTTATTTTTGTAAAATATATCCAAAGTCAAATAAAATACAAATTTTAAAATAAAGGAGTCGCTCTAAAAAATAGATCACGTTCTTTACCTCATTAAGTCTCCACTAAAAAGTAACCGATTTCGGTATACCCCTTTCTTTCGATGGTAAGCGGTACAAAAACACAAACACCGTTGGTGCAAGAAAAAGTTGAGGAAAAGACCGCTGGAAAAAGCAAAATGAAAAAAAAAAATCAAGCTGAATAAATATGGCATGCAGCTGCTGCAGAAGATTTTCCCGCTGAATTTTAAACTAAACACAAAGGCATAATGGAAAAATGGGAAAATAGAAAGCGCCAACAGAGCGCAATGAAGTGTGCGGCCCTGAGAAAGGCGCAACATCAACGAATCCGCGACCAAATGGAGCCGAGCACCCGATAGTACAGATATGCAAAAAGTGGCGATATGGCGCGGCCAACTGAGTGGCACTGATGGGGCTGCACTTTTAGGGGGCACTGTGTCGTAAATGCTGATGGTTGGGAGTGGATCCAAAACGGGGGGTAACTCTAAGGGAAAAGGTGAAGATTTCTAAAAAGTTGAGGTATTTCAAGTTCTAAAAGTTCTTGTATGAATATTTGATAGGTTAAATTATTCCCTTTATTTAACATTTTAAATAGGCAATTACTCTTAATTTTTTCGTAACATTAATTAATTTAAAACCAAAAACTGCAATAATTTTTTGTATATTTAATGCACTTTTATATTATTGAAATATATTAATTACCTCTTTAATTTATATGCAAAATAATTTACTCTTTAATAACTCTTTATTAAAAATGTGTTATTAGTGATGTCAGCAGTTAAATCCCATTAAATTTTACCCACAAATCATGACTATTTATGAGCTTAGTCCTTATTTGCAGCAGCTTGCATTAAGTCTTTATTATATTTTCCTTGCAATTTATTTAAATTTAAATTTGATTATAGAAAATATAAGTAAAAACTTTAATTTGCAACCAAGAACTCTGTCTCTGTATTGCAGCTCCATAGAAACACTGAGAGCGGAAACGCCCGAGGAGTTCTATGCCCCAAAACGGGCGGATGATGGCGGCCAACTCAAGGGGACACCAACCGATGTGAATGCAGCTGCAGCTGTGGTGGCGGCAAAAGGAGGAACAGGAGGAGCTGGAGGAGCCGGAGGTGGTGACCACAAGCAACGGCAATTGAAGAAGCTGCGTTTCAAGCGGGAGATGCATGCTTTGGCCCTGGAGGGCGGCGATGTGGCCAGGGGCTACTGCTCCTGCGACGAGCAGTGGACCAACTCCTCATCGCCGGCGTCTACAACGACATCGGCAACCATGTCGCCGACACTGCCAGCGACCGGAAGTGGCAACGGGCTCTACGCAACCGGAAACGTGGGCGGCAGCGGCATCGTAAAAATGGCGGCGGCGGCGACGGCTTCAACGGTGGGGGGGAAGCGGGGCGGCAGGCTCAAGCAGCAGCACCATGTGCGCTTCTCCGACGAGAAGAACTTCTCGGATTGAGGATAAAACCAACTACTAGACTGCACCTAATCTCTGTTTAGTCATAGGCTAATTCCCCGACAAAAAAGGGGAAATCAAACAAATCATCGGAAAAAAAAACCAAAAAAGTTGCATTAAATTCCGTAGCTAAACGTTATCAATAAGGAACCTGTACATATAGCTCGAGAGTGTTAGTTAAATATCTGTGTTTAGTTGCTCGATAGATCTGTTGTGAACTATATATACGCCTATATATAAATATATATGGATATAATCAAGCTAACGATACATACAATTCGTCAGTATAAGTGTAGCACAAATGCATTTTTTCCACTCATCAGCAAATCGAAGGCAAACATTGATGGAATTTGTTGATAACCGAATTCTGTTAGCGGCAGTGTAAATACTCTCTAGTCAAAATAAACATAAAATGTGGTCAAATTTACTTCAAGTAAATTCATGAGAGAAAACGAAACGGAAAACAAAAATCACTAAAATAACAAAAACAACAAAAATCGCTCAAAATAGTTAAGGATCAACTAACACAACAATGGAAGGCATAATTGAAAACAAATAAATAGTTTATCATTTAATTATTGCTCCAAGGACGAGGCAAAAGCGTGAAAACCAAACAGCGTTTAATTTCCCGATGATTTCCAACCATATTTCCAATTTAATAATTAACAGCACACCTGGGAACCTCTGCTTTGGCGCAACAGGTCAATTGGAGTTCTGAATTTGAAAAATATTCTGGAAATGCTATAGATATCTAATTGGTTTTGTATACAGAAGTTATTTTATAAATAAGTATTTTCCTATCCTATTTTTATAAAAGGATTACCTCGAACTAACACAAACTGCCAACTTATCAACTCATTTATTATTATTTATTGTTTCTGAAAACTCTTACTACTCTTCCACATTCTTTAGTAATTCCCATCAAAACACATAGAAAGCGTCGCCAAGAAAGCACAGATAAAATATAAAATATTTGTACTTTTAAGAACAAAATTTATAATCGTCTAGTTTACATTATGAAAGAAAAAAAAACCGAATTGCAGAAAACACACATAAACTAAATTAAGTGATTAATATGAAATAAAATTAAACTAAACGAAATATAAACCAACCATAACAGCTAAAAAAAAACAATAAAAAACTAAATTAAAGAGATAACAAACAGAGTTTTTTATTAAAGTTGGTGATATTAAAAAAAGGTAATTTTAAATCTTATTTATGAAAATATAAAATAAAACCTTTAGTTTGTAAAGTATGTTAACTTTTGCATTAACAGAAAGGTAAGATATATTTTTATATTTTTACTATTTAAGTTATGAAATTAAAATTCAAGGTAAAATATTATTAGTTAATTGCAAAGCTTTTTTTAATTTTCTTACGAAATCTAATAAATTTATTCTTATATAAAAATAACTAGGTCAAAGTAGAAAACCTCCCTGAAAAAGTCATAAAGCACCATAGGAAAATTATTCAAATCCTTTTTACGAAAAATCACCATTTATGAACATTTTGCCATGCCTGGCTAACAGCTAATAAAGACTTTAAGACCCCTGTGAACCCGATCTAACCCAGAGGATTTCTGGTTTCATTTCATTTTAAATGCTTTTCGTTTATGTGAAGAATTTTCGTTCTGGCAATTTTAATGGCTCAAATTTTTTATGGCAACCAGCAACGGTTATTAAATCAAGTTTTATGTCTGGCCAGCAATATGGCTGAGAAAGAGCTCGCTGTGGAAGGAAGAAATTTTACTAAGTTCAGGCGGAATATTCAAGGTTCTGCGGGAATTAATTTATATGTATTTTGTGGAGCAGCAGGGAACACATCAAATATGTAGCCAGCCAGCAGCTACCCTAAACCGCTGCACTATCTGGTCTTGAAGCTTGTTGATGTTTGGCCAAAACTATTCCAATTAACTTACTGGCAAAAAATAAAAAAAAAAGAAAATGTAGAATGGCGGAAAATAGAAAATGAAAGCTAAAAATACAAAATGCCCGCTGGTCATTTTGCAACTCTTTTGTAGACCGACTCTTCCGACCATTTTCCACCCGGGCTTGTTTGTTTTTTGTTTGATGTGATGTGTTGCTGGCAACATTATGCTGGCAGTCTTGTTGCTCTTCTCCCAAAGCCAAAGTTTTAAGCGCAATTTTCATTATTTAAAATGTGTTGGTAAACGGGTGTGAGTATGTGGGACTTGTACAGCATCTAAAAAAAAAAAAAACGGGCATATTTAATTTACAATTAAAATTCACTTCAAATTCCTTTAAATTCTTTATTGAGAAGTAGATTTTTTACCACGTTTAACGATGTTTTTTTCAGAAATATTCCTCCTGTATTATTTATATTTATATTCTTTTTTACTTCGATTTAAATACAATTATAATTAAATACCTTTGGTTTTATGTTGAATTTTTATTTGTATTTGTATTTGTAAAGTTTTAAATAAAGTTGAAGCTCAATGTTGAAGTTTCTGTTAACTGACCGAACGAAAAATTTGAAATCAGATCACAAGTGACAAGAGAACATTAATTTTTATTTATTGCTTAATTTATCTGAACGGAAAAGAATAGTTAAGCGATTTACAGCACAAAAATGGTGACACATTGCAGTCCACCTAAAACTGATTTAATAATTTCTCTTATATAATTTTCCAAACTTAGCAGTTATTTTTGCGAGCCGAAAAATATTTAACAGGACGTCTGACTTGTAGTTAACATCATTTTCTTATCATTCTCAGTTATTGAAATTTTAATTGTTGGAATACTTTCATAATAAATACTCTATTTTTAACAAAATCATTTAAAAAATTTATTTTTACTTAATTCAAAAGCTTTTGTTTTACAATATTTAACAAATTTATTTTTCTCCCTAATGCAAAAAACCTTTTAATGATTTAACAATAAACATTTAAGTGCAAACTCCTTAGCGTCATCTTTTAATTACAAGACACCTGCAGCATTCCTTCAAACTAAACTAAAGCTCTCTAAACCATTAGCTGGCATTCTTCTCCTGAGAAAAACTCCATCAGCAGTCCACCCTGTATCTCTTTCCCCCCCTTTCAACCACAACTTGCCGTAATGTCGGTTTTGAAGTGAATATACGTTTTTAATGTTAGCTTTTTATTACAAACTAAATGGGAAAAATGTGTTGGCCAAGAGAGTTGGGTGCCAGGCGGGACTGGGGTCAGGGGTGTCTTTGCTTGACACTTGCTACCTTTTTTATTATAAATGTTTTATAGCTGCAAATTTTACAAATTACTTTTTCTGCAGCTCCAGTCAGTCACACACACACACACGAGCGGACATAAAAACTTGATGACAGGTGTAGCAAATTAGGATTATTATTTTAAATACCAAAAAACCAAAGCCATCTCCTTTCCGCTTTTATATTTTTAATGCTCATTAATGCATAAAGCAAACTGCCAAATTTTTATGGCAAATTTCAACATGATTTTTATTAAAGTTTTTAAAGTTGAGCTTAATGGTAATGTACAAGTAGTAAAATTTTTGTTAATGTTTTGAAAATAAATTCAAATAAAACTAAAAGTCGCTATAACGATTTTTTGTCTTTGTGTTTTCTGTTAATTCAGATTTTAACTAAAACAATTAAAGACACTGTTAGGATTTTTTGTCTACATGTTTTTTGTTAATTCAGATATAATTTATTTTGAACCAATTTCATGTCAAAATGTGGAATATAAATACTTAAAAATAATATAAACCAAAGTTTAATTATATTTGAATCTCATATTAACTTGATTTCTTTATTTAAAATAAATATTGGTTGCACGTTTAAATTATAAAATATTTACCAAGAAAGGCAGAAACAATCTGCAGTTTTAAGGGGTCATTCCTTTTATTTCGCATCTGTTAATTATTAAAAATAAGAAGCAAAGTATTAGAAAAAGAATCGGATTTTAGCCAAACAAAATATTCCTACAATGTTTATTAACAATTTTTAAAATACATTTTTTGTTATAATCTAAAATAAATAAATAGGTTTATAAAGTGTTCCCTTTTTTTAATATTTCTACTTTTCCTTCCCGAAACCTTATTTCGTCTTTTTTTAGCCTTACTCCTTTTCAGTGCTCATAAAATTACGAAACAAATTCCTAATAACAAGAATACGAAACCAACTCCTAATAACAAAAGCACGAAACAAACTCCTAAAAAAAAACAAAATAAAATAGCAACATATTCATCTTAGACCAAAAATTTCTCATTTCCTCAACCCCCTTAAGCATTTTCACATTTTGCAAAATGTCTTGCAATCATTTACTCTAAAATCAGGACTCCAGCGCAGGCACTGGAATTTTCCTTCCGAGTAACCGCATCAATTAATTAATTGAACCTAATGTATTTCGGCCTTCGTCCCGAATCCTCCCAGCATGCACTTTTCGGCTCATTAAACTTGAAGTGTTAAATTTTTGGCTCTCTAATCCCGAAGGTGAGGGGGGGAGGGAACCGTTCTCGCTCAGACTTGACTGCTCATAAAAGTCGAAAGTTATGGCAATAATAGCTATAGCAGCAGAAGGTACAACAATTTGTTTTTTGCGCTGTCGTGTGGGAGGCAGCACATTTATATGTTTTCACGACGTATGCGTAATTTATGTCGCTCGCTGGCGCAGGTGCTCGGGTCACATAGCGCGGTTTTCATATTTCTAAAGTTCCGGCACAAAATTTGATGAATGTTTTGCACCTTTTTATGTTGATTCGTTTCGAGCGGTTCTCACAGGCTGTACCTGTAGCTCCTCAAGATGGTGCATTTTTTAATAATATTACTCAGCAAGCGCTATTTATAGAAAAACAGATTATGAAACAATTTTAAAATTTGCAAAAGCAGCGTTCTATTAATTAATGGATTAAATTTTTTCTGTACCCTGTAAAAATTTATAATTTTTCATTACCGTCCGAAATAAAGGAAAGCTTGTTATTAACAAAACATACAATTGAAATATCAAAGCATGCAGTGCCAGTGCCAGTTTGAAATCAAATAAATTTATTTTTATTTTTATAATTTATTTTTGTATTCACAGAGTTTTAACTGAATTAAAGTAAAATATCCCTTTCTTGCGTGATTTTTTGTTTGACGATTAATGATAATTATGTCCGGTTCATGCTTTAAAAAGATAGAAAGAGGTAAAACTCCAAATAAAAACTAAAAAAAAGATACAATTCAAATTGTTCCCAAAGCTTAACGGAAATTATAAACACTGGCATCACTGGCTGCTTGCAACAGATACATGGGCAGCACTGGGTGCTTAAAAACCGAAAATATGGGCAGCACTGGGTGCTAAAAATTAAAATTGGGCAGCACTGGGTGCTAATCGAGCAAAACGGGCACCACTCGATAATAATAGTTCGTTAGTCGATTATTATCGCGTCGATTGTTGTAAACGACATTTTCCTCAAAATATGGAAACAAGAAAAACAAATCCAATAATTACTAGACTTTGCAAACTAAATAATAAAATTAGCTATTTGTAAGGCCAAATGCTAAATGCAGATTTTAAAGCATTCGAACAAATGTAAACAAAAGTAATTTAATTTTTAATTCAACACCTTATTTATCTTTGTAATTTTTGATTATTTTTCTTTGTATTTTTAAGCATTTTAATAATTTATAATTAATATTCCCGTTATTAACAGCAAAGCGTAAAAGTAAAATGTCAAAAATGAGCGGAAGGCCGAAGCAGCTATTGCTCTATCAATCAAGTTATCAGTTGCTTTAAAGCATCTCGATTGCTTTATATAAATAAATAAATAAAATGTCAAAATAAAATTCTACACGTTTTGTCAAAATAAAGGTTCTACACGTTTTGTCAAAATAAAGTTATACACCTGTAAAATCTCGTTTGGTTTGTTTCTTTCCACTCAAAGTGTCACTCAAGAGCGAAAGAGCGCAGAGAGCCGTGAGCGAGCGAGAGGGGCTTAAATATTCTCTGCCACAGTAAACAGCTGACGAAGCGCTGTCAATTTAGCTTATTTAAGGCTAGATCTAGCGTAAGTTTTTATGATTATGGCTTGGAGGAATATTAAAAGCGCATAAAAATAAAGGTTAAATAAGAACGTTTTTTTTTTTTAATTTTTGCCCTTTTTATTTTCAAAAAAAAATTCATGCGACCTGTACATATCACCAAAACTTCGGAAAAACTCAATTTTTTGGGTAAACAACGTGTAGTTTGTTCCATACTCCAGGATTGAAGTTATAAATTTTTTTTTTATTTTTATATGTAGGTAGAAAATTTTAATATTTTTATAATATATTTTCCTTATACAATTTCTTATATGCCTGACTTTGTCTGAAAAAAGTTAAACTCTCAACACTATTACAGGGCTGGTTGTAGTTTGTAGTCATCCCTGGTCCGGGACTGGCTCTGAGCTGATTGTTCAGTTGAAAATAACACTCGTGGCGTGCAGACGGGAATTTCGGTACAACGCGGCGGATGATTGTTTTCGAAAATAAAATAAACTTTTCATTCATTTCCCTCGAAAAATTATAAAAGCAAAGGGAAAAACAGCGATAACTGATAAGGCGTCGGGATGAATATCACAAAATGATATTTAATTTGTAGTTAAAATATTGTTTTCGAGATATTTAGCTGTGAGTTATTGCGGGAAAATTTTGAAAAAAGCGGGCAGCAGGCAGAAAATTAAAAACAAAAAAAAACATAATTCCAATCCTTGAGTATTTTGAAAATTCAACCTGTGGAAAACTGTCGACGAGATAGCCAGTTTCTAGATTTAAGTTTTAAAATTCGTGGACTCTGGCGGGTTTTTAGCCCTGTGAATTTCGTAAAAACCATAAAACGAAAAAGTGAATTTCCTCATTCTATTTAATAAAACATGTTTGTGTTAATGAAAAACAAACAAAAATTTGAAAAGAGTGTAAGCAAAGACCAAAAATTATTTTAAATTAATCATCCTTTTTTTAGCTTTTCCCTGGAATTCAGCTTTTTTATTAGTCCAGCTTTTTTTTGCTCAGAAAATGTGACATCACTAAAGTGCAAGCGAGTCGCTGAAAAAATTTTCACGTTCAGCGGGAAAACGGAAAAAAGCCGTAAAACTAAACAGGGATTAAAAAAATAAATAAACGGACATAAAAAAGCCAGAAATCCCGCTGCCTAAAATATCTTTCCGCCACTTGACTCTGAAAATAGCTAGGCTGACGGGACTGGCAACACTCATGCAAACATCGGCTGTCGCGGACGTTAAAATTGTTCTTGTGTTCCCAGCAAAAGCAAAAAATAAATATAATAATAATAATAATATTATTAAAAATACATAACTGCGGCGGTTGTTAGTGAATAAAACGGTTGGTTTGCAAGTATAAAGCCTGCAAGGCAAAGCAACGGAATTCGAATTAATACAACGCACACACCCGCGCACGCACAAGTGTGTGTGGGAAAACTAAAAAACTAACTTTGTGATTAAGTGAAGCATAGATTTTGGACAAATATTGAATCAATAAAAACCGAAATAATAACAACAACAATCGAAAATCGAAACGAAAATGCGCGTGTGACAAGAGGAGGGGTAGTGGGAGGCAGAGAGAGAGAGGGAAAAAGAGAGCACACACACACACTCGCACGGTGACGTCGACGCGCAGTCTGTTTTGCTGGGCCGTGGAGCAGTGTTGCCAACCCGCAGAAAGTTCCCCAAGAGTCAAATTAAATAATTGATGTTATCAAATCAGAATTGGAATATCCGAAGTGACATCTGCAAACCTTTGCATTTGCATACACATTCTACCAATTCGGCTTATTGGCATTGGCGCTCTGCTGCTGAGTTGGCAACACTGTCCAAGAGCGCAAGGCAGCAGCCAAAAAGAGCGGAGCAAAGTGCGCGAGAGAGAGAGAGAGAGACACAGGCAGAGGCGCTCATTTCAATTTTCCTCAATGAATGAACACTTTTCACGGTTTTCGGTTCGTCGGTTCGCGTTTTCCACAGTCGTGCGTTGTTTTGCTCGTGGAAAAGTTGTAAAGCCCAGCCAAATACCAATACATAATATACACATAACATTTATTTGCAGTGCTGTGCAGACCAGCGCGGGAGAACCAGAACGCGAGAGAGCTGTTAAATAATTTTAAAGTGTTTGTGTTTTTAACGTGTACAATAAATATCTCTATGCTTTCTGCATAACAAAAACAAAGTAAACGAGAATTAACGAAAGAAAAACGCTCAACCACACACATACGGACGGACTACGTCAATAAGCAAAAAAGGTAAGCACGAATTCTTTTACCCCATGTTGTGTGCTGGCTCGCCAATTGGAAAATTTCTTATTCCACATTTCCCTCCCTCTCGTTCCCCTCTCCCTGGCTCGCTCTTACACTTGCTTTTACGTTGTTGGCAAGCAGCGCTTCATTCATTTCCACAACCAGCCACACATACCAGCACACCCCCGCTCTTCGCTCTGACTCTCTCTCACTCTGTCGCTCCCGTTGGTAACTAGTGTGACCATATGCAGTTGTTGTAGCTGGTCAGGCCACAGTTTTTTTTTTATTTTATTTTATTTTTTTTTTTTCCACTAAGAAATTCTTTTCTGCTTTTGTCTAGCTCTCTTTAAAGTTAAAACACAAAAAAACTCTAGCAACAATGCTCATCAACATTTGCACATCATATTGTTCATAAATAACACAACAAAAAGGGGCAAAACAATGGCTCATAGAATTTACAAAGGTGTGCGTGTGCGTGTGCCAGTGTGTGTGTGCATTCTTTATCATTGATATGTTAAATGTGAAAAGTTGAAATTCAAATTAAATTTTGTGCTTTTGTAAACAATGGAGTGCGAAGCTGCTACTGAAATTTTTAAAAAGATATAAAAGTTACTGGTTTTCAGTGGCTTTCATTAGGGAAACCATGAAGATGGTTGACATGCGAATTGGTTAACAACAAATGAGTTAATAAAATTTCTCTGCACCGTGAAAAAAACATTTAGATAGTTGTTATATGTACAAGAAAGAAAGAATTAAAGAAAATTTATGAAATATTTGCAAAAGTATCAGATTACGATAACTGGTCACCATTATTTGCTGAATATCCTCACATTATTTTTCGAGTGCATGGGCTGTTACCAACTGGAGCTTACCGCCCCCACACTCTCCCCCTGCCCAGCACGCACTCACACACACGCTTTTGCACTCTGACTGGCTGGTCATCGATGTATAGGTGTAATTAGCAACCAAACTCTCGCTGGCAACTGCATCACACGAGATTCGAGTGCTGCGTAGCTTTTGTTATTGTTCAGAGCGCCCTCTCTCTCTCTTTCATTCTCTATCTCTCGGTGCCAGTAACACCACCACCCCACCCCACCCTTTCATAGTTCGCCTGTCCAATTTACATTTGGATGTGCGTGAGCGCGCATTTGTTGATAATTATCAGCAGATTACTAGACGCACTTGGCGCAGCAACAACATCAATGTGAAAAGAAGAGAATACTGTAGGCGAGTACAGTGGTCACTAGGAGTCTGGTTTTAGGAAAAATTAATGAAACTGATCTATACGAAACTTTTGATAAATAATCACTTTTTAAGTAAAATTTTACTATAAAAAGGAAAATATTTAAAGCCTTATTTAAATATGTAAGTTATGAGGCCAGACGAAGAAATTCACTGATTTGCGATTCATGTATTCGGGTATCGTTGCTGTAATCCTCAAGAATATGTAAACATATCTTTTTGTGAACTTTTAACATGTTCTTCTACAAGTTTCTCCAATCCAATATCCACTGTACAAATATATACCAGAGTTTCTACAGCACAAAGGCGTGTTCAATTGACATTTACAATGTAGATTTCACTCCTTTTTGCTGGCTTGAACAATTGTTTGTTTTATATCTTCCATAATTATAGTATTGTCACTCGGTCATACGGGTTGGTTATTTTTCTGTATAATTAATCAACGGCAAGAACTCTTTGTTGCTAATTGGCAAACAGTTCTGTGAATTAATCCAAACACCAGTATAGAAATAAACCCGTTGCTATGTCTACGACTTCAGGCTGTACGAGTATATATTGAATACTATATATAATGGCAATCCAACTTTGGTGGCAAAAACTTAGTAATTCAGTCGCACGCACACACACCAACGCACACACACGGATAAAAACGCGCACGCCGATTGTTTATTAATTTATTTTATTTGTGCAAATTTGGTTTATCGTTAGCGGCAAATGTTTCTTTTTTCATTTTTATTATTAACTTCATTATTCGAGGCATGGCACGTTTTTTGTTTTTCTTGCCTAGTTATTTTTTGTATCGTATTTCATTGCAATGTTGGTGCTGTTGGTAGTTGGTGTGCGTGTGTGCGCCTTTTATGGCCAGGACAATGAGCCAATTTTGGTATTGAAGCTAGTTTCTCAATTAGGCCAGTACACTGAAAGAAGTTTCAGTGGCTATGGTCAATGGTAATTAATTTTCAAAGTTTATAAGGAAGTTGTGTCACGTTCGTATGTTTGTAGATACATTTGTTTCCATAAATTAAGGCAGAATTTATTTGTCATTAGTCTCCAGCCTCAAGCATAATTCCATAAAAATCTTACAAGAACCTTGAAGAAATCATCTTCTGCTTTGACTACTAAAATCCCATTTACAAGATATATGTATCTCAAGATCAACTAAGGGAAAGAACCATTAAAAACTGAATTAAGCCACAAAAGCTTGAAGCAACACAGCAACCCAACTTCAATAACAATCCATCAAAAAGTTGAAATTGCCCAAAATCCAAGACAAAACGAGATCATGTTGAACATTAAAAATCGCCAGACAGAAGGGCAGGCAGAGGCAGATACATATGTACGTGTATACATAGATCCCAAAAAGTCATGCCCGGATCGAAATATAAACACAAAATAAAAAGAAAAGCATTTGTAATGGATGGTCTTTAAGTTCTGTCTGATGCCGATGTTGCCTCCTAAAGGGCCTCCAATGAATCGGAGTCTTTATTCAGATGACTGCAGCATAAGTTCGTTGGGAGATAGAACCGAAATAAAACTAGAAATGGGGAACCAGAATTCAGCAGGAATATATCCCATATAAGTAAAGGGGCTTATTATTTGAATATTTCAAGTTTAAGACGTAAAATCTTAATTTTATAGAACACTCGAAATATTCGGTTGCACAATATTCTAAGTAAAGACATATGCATTATAGTTTCATGAACTATTATAAACGCCTATTTACTTATTAAAGATAAATCTCTTTGAACTTTTAGAACTTTTTTTATTATTCTTTAAAGAAATAGAGTTAGGAACTTTATACATTTATAAATAGCAGCAAAATCGGCTTATTATTCATCACGTCCTTATCCAAAGTTATGGGATTTCAGAATTTTATCTCTAGCTACTGAATTCCTTGTTGCGAAGCTTCTGCTGGGCGTACTACAGACATACATACATATATGTATTTGTTGCACTGGGGGGCTTCTTCAGCTTGCTCTTCTTCTTAAGTCTGCAGGCTGCACAGATGACGATCGTCCGCAAAACGGCGATATATACATATATACTATATATGCATGTCTGTACATATATGTATACAGTGAGCATTAGCTGCAAAGAGTGTGGGGGCAAAATACGAGGAAAGAATTGAAGAAAAAAAAAACGAACGATAAGGCGGCAGGCAGGCAGAGAAGACGACGTCGTGTTGTCAGCCAGACATGGCGTATACGCAGCGTTGTACGCGGGGTTATATAGTAGATTCGGTGGCATCTGTGTGAGTGGGTTGTACTACTATATACATGTGTGTGTGTGTACTACGGTTTAACACCAGTAGCTGTCTGACGGCTTGATATTGTCGTTGTTGTTGTTTGTTTCTTCTCTCTTTATTTGTTTTATGCTGGGTTTTTGTTCGATTTTCATCGTTGTACTTTTTGAAGTTCAAGAATATGAAAGAGAAACAGAAGAAGGAGGTAGAATTGCGTCAGTGTGCGAGAGAGAGTGGAGCTTTATAGAGTTTCATTTGGCGTCTGCTTCTCACTCAGTCTCTGCGGCCTCTCTTTCTAGCGCCTTTGGCGGTTTTGTTGTTATAATGTCTTCGTCTTCAGAAATACACACACACACACACTCGCACGAGTTTAGGTGGAGTATCTGTCTGTGTGGCAACACACATTTATGTGTAAGTTGTTGTTGTCCGAACCGGTTTCCATGTTGCGTTGACTGTTGTTGTTGTTGTTGTTGTGTATCTTGTAGTACGTCTTGCAGACTCGCCCCTCAGCATTCTACAAATACAAATACTATAAACATCGAGTTGTAGTACAACTTCTTATGGCATCCAGTTGTGGAGTCTGCAAGCATATTTCTCGCGCGGAGTTTCTTGCCTTTTTACACTGTGGACCGCAGCAAGAGTTCAGTGCGTCTAGTATGCTATATATACATATGTATGTACATATTCTTTAACATACTACTATTGTATTACTTATGTTGATAACAACAAAAATACCCACAGTTGCGAAAAAGAAAAACCCAAGTGATTCAGCAAGTTAAGTTTGATATGCAAGAAGCTTTCTGAAAGGATATAAATGATTCAATGAACATTATCTTTATCTTTATATATTTGTTCTTTAAACAAACTCTATTAAATGTTGCAGTTACATAAAATGTATTCTGTTTTTTTAATACTCATTTGGAATATAAATTTAAATTCTTAAATCGAGATGCTTATTTAATTTCTGTTTTTTGGATTCAAAATACCGCACAAATTTTCCCTAAAATATTAACAATATTTACTTGATTTTTTTTTTTTAAATACGATGACTAAATCGATGATAAATTTCCATTTCACTTTACAACCTTAAATCCACAATTGATTCGCCCCGACTCACTCAATCTCGGGCTCCTCCGTCCGACCGTCTGACCTTAATCCGCACCTGTATTCCACTTTTGGTATTTCATCTGCCAACCGACCAAAAAGAAAAACAAAAAAAAAAAAAAATTGAGAAAAAAAAAAGGGTTCAAAACATGCGTTTGTGCCCCTCCGTGGGTTTACGGCTGCTGTTGCTGGTGGTTGCCGTCGTCAACGTTTTCGGGATCATTAATTACGTCTGCTGGGTCTCCGTCCCCGCCTCCTTGCCCCTCGGATTCTGTCGAAGAACCGGAATGTTCAAGAAGGAAACAAGAAGTTGTCTTTGAAAACTCTCCGATTTGTATTTGCTTCGGTTCGGTCGCACCGATTCGAGCTTCGAGCTTCAAACTTCTTTTTCGTATTCCTCTTTTTTTCTCTGATCCATCTAACGTTCATGTTTCATATTAGAATTTCGTATTGTGTCTGAGCTGGCTGTGATAATAATGGGTTTAAATATGAATGGAGAGAGGAGTGGTAAAGGGGGTCAGCTTGAACTGGTTTTTATTAACTATAAAAATACTACCTTCCGTTGATATACTGCTCGGATTTGCATTTTCCCCCGCCTCCTGTTCATAGGAATCATTTAAGCTCCACCTCCTTCGACACATCTTGGATGAGTAAGCCGCTGTTTTGGCCCCATTAGCGTTTCTGGTATTACTCATCTTATAACCCTCTCCAAAGACCCTGAATTATACGAGAATTATGCTACCCAGATTTCAGTTTCTGTGGAAAGCAATTCCAATTCAAATTCGATGCGATAGCGCTTATCCTGTATTATAAAACAAGTTCCAAATAAGCCGGCAAAATGTTTGTTTGTTGGCCCCAACAATGGCACACACACGGGGCAAAACAACATAAATTGTGGTATTTACTACTAAAAATATTCCCGAAACCGGTTCCACAAATCTATGCTGTAATAAAAAACCACAAACAAACCGGAAAAAAAATTTTTTTTTTGGTTTTCTGTTTTGTATGTGCACCGCTCTAAATGCTGCTGTCTCGGGGGCTACCGTTCCAGTCTCGGTTTCAGAACCGGCCTATGAAGCTGCTGGATCAAGATCAAACCAGATATATTTTGTAGCTTTTACTTTTTCCATTATAATAATGGTATTATTAAACATGACTTGCGGGTGAAAATTATATTTAATTATTTAAAATAAAGGAATGATTATAAAAACCTTTACCTATGCTATACTTGGCTTAAAAATATATTTAAATGTATTTATAAAATGCAAAATCGTTGACGAGGTAAACATGGCCTGCTATACTTATCAACCTATACACACACTCACGAATCCCCAGCCATAATCAAAATGAAGAGGTGAAAAGAAGCAGAGAAAAGTAAAAAGGAAACAGACACACACACACACACACATACACTTGCACAGCGCTGATAAGTCAATATGTAATTTAAATTTTTGTATTTTAATAATGATAAGCCGGCAAAGTCTCAAACCTACATACATACATACACAAACATATATACACGTGTATGGGGCATTTTATTGATTCCCATCAGTCAGTCAGTCAGTTTGTCAGCTTGTCAGTTGGTCAAACAGTCGCCTTGCCAACTGGAATCGCTATCAGTTCTGTCAGGCATTAATACTTTTATATTGATACCGATTTTCGAGTATGTTTGTGGCTAGGAAAGTCTATTTGCTGCGTGCTTTCCCTTGTACATATATCGCATCGAGAGCAGATGCAGATGTTAGGATACAGATACAATTGCGAGCTCACGGATATACGTAATATTTCCATGTCATTTTATTTATATTATTTCATTTTGTCGAACACGTATCCACAGTTTTCCTCCGAATTTGTTTATTTTTTTTCTCTTTCCTTCTCTCTACGAATATCTAAAAGTAATGCATCATAGATAGGCTAGACACATACATACATACATATATATATGTATAGACATTTCAGATAGACGGACATTCTCCAACTAAGCAAACAACAAAACAGGCAAACGATGAATTCATTCTTAATGAAAACCACACACATGTGCATCTACGGCTGCTTGTCGCTGTATTTGTTAACAACAAAAGCAAAGAGCGAGAAATAAAACAAATTTTTATCTGCTTTAGTGGCGAAATGAATGAAAAGGCAATTTCGCTATAAAATTTATTACTTTCTGGGTGTTTTGTGTAGTTTCTACTTGAATACATTTTAAAGTGTTTCGGTTTGTTGGCATCTGATGATGGAAATGATCTAAACAGCTGTAGCAAGCGGCAATAATAAATTATACTTTGGCAACTTTATTTCCCAATTTTATGTGAATGAATGAAGGAACGTTTATGGAACAATATTAATGATTTGTTAGTTAGTTGCTATAATATGAATATATATTGATATATAATTCATATTATATTAAATACGAATAGAGTATAATTGATTCAATTGCAATATGCAAGTGTATACAAACTTTGGCAGAGTATCTACTATAATTGCTTTATTTTATAAGCAAGATTTCGCCTTACTTAGCTCTTTCTTTTTATTGCTCTTTTCACTTCACTTTCGAGCGTAGTATTTCTGATGATATTCCGACTAAATCTGGTTTCAATATATTCATCATCGGAATGTTCTTCAGCGCAAAAAAAAAAAGAAATAAATACTTTTAAACTCAGTTATAAATTCTCTAGCAGAACTCACAGTTGCCAACTCGGTGTCTTTTTAATTTTTTGCTTTATTGTTATTGTTCCGCGATCATCATCACTTATGCGTTTTTTTCTGCACGTTAAAAGTTAATACTTTTAAGCCGTTTCCTTGACAGACCTGTGCGTGCTGCCCCCTCAAAAAGAGTCGTCGAAAAAAACAACCTTTTGCGTACACTCTTTGCGTTCACGATTCTAGACTGCGTGAAGTTAAGGGGGCCTAGATAATCTATATAGTTATTACTCACGGCACGTCACAACAAATGTAAATAAAATGCCAAAAAAGGAACACAGAGAAAAGCTCGAAACAAAGCGAAACGAAAACTAAACTCGAAGTTAAGATATGCTAAAAAGTCAAAAGAAACTCTGGCTTGATTATAACTGATGGCAGTGGGGGTTGGGAGTTACAGATATATATATATATATATATATATATATATTATTCTGTTTGACTCGTTGACAGCACATTTTGTATGACAGTGTTTGTAGCTATATTTTTTTGGGTGCTGTTGCTGCTTGCGAATCGGCTGATATTCTATCTTCATGTGTATAGGCTTGTATAGTATATATATTCGTATAGGTGTGTGGGCTGAGGGGTAGCGAACTGGAGGGGCTTGGTGTTGGGGTTGTAATTTGTATTCAGCGTTTTACTCTTTTTTTTTGCCGTTGCTGATATGGCATTATAACCATTATATTGAGTCGACTCTTTACCCATATCACACACTATTAAAAGCAAACTTATAAATACACACAAGCTCATGCGAGTACAGTGCGTTTCATAAGTGTTCTATAAACAAGCAATGACAGTAGATGGAATAAGTTTAGGCATAAATGTAATTTTAATTGCAAATGTTTAAAATTGGTTTGATATAATATCGTGATCAGATACAAACATTAGGTAAATTCATATATTAAATATGAGTTTACAAACAGTTTTCATATTATTTTATTGGTAATAGACGATTTAAGTTAATTTTTATGTAACAAATAACTATTTTGTTGCGACTTCATTCTTACTTGAATATAAAAGGTTTTCCGACACCTGTTTTAACTGTGATCTTAACTGCTAGACTCTGATCCTACTGATATTTAACTTGACTGATTTAAAATTTTGTTAAGCACTGTTCCGCTATATGGTCTCGGGGTCTCTGATTAATCTTAACTCGTCTGGCGGTCGGTTGCTGCGACGCTCCGATCGTTCATTCGCTGCTTGATTGGTTGCTCTGTCCGTCAGCTAGACAGTATGCCAGGCGGTCAGTCAGTCAGTCCGTCAGTCCAGCCAGTGCGGCAGTTAGTCAGTTTGTACGCAGTCATGTCATTCATTTGCCATTTCAAGTGCTATACACACTCATGATTGTGTTATACGAACTGGGAATATCTATATAGGAGCGCTCAGTGTAGTTTTGTGTGCAGTGGATGCCGGCTGTTTGTCTGTGACTGTGACTGTGACTGTGGCTGTGGCTGTCTATGTGCACATTTATTTGTACGAGTGTATTCCGTAATAAGCTTAAAAGTGTAGCTATTGCTGGCGGAGCGGAGCGTTTGCTATTCATTAATGAGTTGTTTAGCTGTCAACTGTCGGTTGTCATGCTCAATCCATTTTGTGTATACCGATTGTATGGATATCTGGTACGGCTACATGTGCACTATAATGGATATCATTATTAATTTACATTATACAAATGACTTATATCATTATTAGAGCTGCGGGGACCAAAGCAGCTGAATTTGAATGATTTTTAAGTGTTGTTTGGCATTTGTTCTGTTTAAATTAGCTAAGGAACTTTTTACATAATTATTTTCAGTTTTTAGCTTCTGACTATCCATGATCCATTATACATTTGTTTTGGTTTGTGGCCGCCTGCTGATTTCAAATAATCGGACCTGAACTCCTGCCTGAATCGGACCTGAATTCCTGCCTGAATCGGACCTGATTTCCTGCCTGAATCGGACCTGAATTCCTGTCTAAATCGGACCTGAACTCCTGCCTGAATCGGACCTGAATTCCTGCCTGAATCGGACCTGAACTCCTGCCTGAATCGGACCTGAATTCCTGCCTGAATCGGACCTGAATTGCTGCCTGAATCGGACCTGAATTCTTCTGCAATTCTGTTTGTTCAGTTGAAATTAGCTAAGGAACTTTTTACGATATCTGTAGATATATTTCCCCATTCTTTTACATAATTCTTTACCATTTTTTGCTCAGTATGGATACGTTTTTAAATCCATGATCCATTATACATTTGTTTAGGTTTGTGGCCGCCTGCTGATTTCAATTAATCTTAAAATCGTAATCACAAGTGGGGGCAGGTGTGTGATACAACTTGGGGTTGGTTGGGTCGATTTCTCCCAGGCTATGGGTTATAAAGTTATCGTTCCACACACTCGCAAGAACTTCATCAGTCAAGTGACCAATAAATAAAGCCATAAATTGTTAAATATCAATACAAAATCATGTCAACTTAAACTCTGAACTATAAACAATGATGGAAGGGAAGAGTTTAAGTTTACTTTACACTTTTATTAAAGTTTTTCTCATTTTATAACATTCAATGGTACTTTATGCTTTCCGTATTCGAGCTTTAATGGTGTTTCCCCATTAGATTGATTAATATTTATCGTTCGAGATTACGAAATTTTTTTGTAAGATCAATGTGCCCCTTAATGCCCTCTGACTCCCTTTACACTTAACCCAGCCCCTCGATACACATATACATACATCTCTGAGCTACCTGTTAAATTGTAAGGTAAATAATCCACATGAGGCACACTTTTGAGTAAACTACCAAATTACACACACTCCCCTCCACCCTGCCGCCGATTTTCCGAAGTTTACTCAAAAAGCAAATAAACCTGAGTGGTGCCCTCTCCCTTTACTTGATTCGATTTTAGTGGTATTTGTGGTTCGTGCTGCCAATGTATCGCACAATCGTATCGCAGTTTGTTTTTATACTTTAGGCCCTGAACTTATTATTAGTGTCTGTTGGAAATCCATAAAAGGGTTTTAAATGAAGGTTGTAATATAGACCTTAGCCAGGTGCATTCTATAATGGGAAATATTTTAATTTTTAACGCCTTTATTAAACGATGAAAAGTGCACGAAAATCATACGAAGTGAGAAATGGTTAATTTTCAATATCTTAAAGGGTATTTCGTAGTCGTAACCCTATAGTTCGTGTCAACACTCACCTTTTTATGTAATGCTCACGAAATTCACTTAAGTAAAAGCGTCAGTAAATACTAAAACAAAAACAAGCCAGAAGGTAAGACGAACAACCAAAAAAAAAAAAAAAACAAAAATGTGGAATAAAGAACAAGTGTAGCATTTGTTAGATACTTTTCTTTACATTTCTTTCCACTTCTTTTCGAGCGCTTGAAAATAATATTTCTTCTTTTGTTTGTTTTTTTACTTAGGTATTATTCAAGCTTTAATGGCCAACAGAGATACAGATACAGTGGCCATATGCGTGTGAGTGTACCCGTGCCTGTGCCCGTGCCCGTCCGGCTGTATTTGTATCTCAAAGTTTGTTGTGTATCTATAGTAAACAAATGCGCGTAAAAGAAAAACATGCACGTAAGAACGGCGGGCCAGCGAAAAATTGGCTCGAAAGAATGGACTCTGGTAGTGAAAAGAACGAGAACATAATGGAACCGATGGCCCAAAGGGGCAGCGGATGAGGAGGACCTGGCAGAGACATCGTTTGTGTTGTTCGGCCGATCCGTTCCCATCCCAAAACCCGTCCAATCCAATCCAAAACAAACTGAAACGAGCCCCGCTGTCAGCTGCCTATAGAGATGTGTACACACATACATGCTCCATGTGGTTGTGCGGGATGGGTGGTGCGGTGGGGTGTGTATTATAAGGACTATTCCACCACACACATGCGTTTGCGTAAAAATTCTTTTGGTCTTGAGCGTAAATAGTAAAAAAAGAAAATCGAGAATGAGTGTTGAGTGTTGAGGGAATATATTTTCTTCTCTTCTCCCACATTTCCGCAAAATACAGCTGCGGTCAAAAATGGAAGTCTTGCGATAAAAAGAATGAGAATATCGAAAGGACTTAAAGGCGGAGCCATCACATGGCAAGCCTGGAATTATGCTTATATTTAGTTGTCCGTGTTGTTATCCTTTTAACATCAAATAAAAAAATTTAAGAAAGAACTTTTAAGTCAAGGTATCCTATCATGTGCACCTTGACTATACACCTCTTATACATATATTTATATAGATATGTACATATACAATTTGTTGCTAGTTCGCCCCACAGGAACCTCCTAGAAGGAGACGAGGGTTACGATTCTTGTCTGGATTTTATATTCATTTATGTGCAATTTTGTATGAATTTCGCTGTCGATTTTCGTTTATTTATATTGTGATTTTCTCGCACTAAATTGATTTGTTTGTGTACAAGGAGTTCTCCAAACCGGTTGCAGATGGATATTTTTTTTAGTATCATTGTTTTGTTTACTTTTTATTTTTCTGGACACCCACAGGACTATGTTTTTCGTCCGAAAGTAAAGGGTTTTCTCTGTACGAGTTTATCAATAATGATTGCAAAACATTCCAGAAAACATTATGAAAAAGCATTCATGGTATTTCTGATGTGGTAACGAACAAGTCAATATATGGCGTTGATATGAATGCATTCATTGCATATTTTGTTTGCGAACATATTAATAAACATTTCTTATCATAAAGGAATTTTTATTTTGCATTTAAAACCATTCTTTGTTCATTGTTGCTATATATTTATTTTTAAAAGGAATTGCGATTTAACTTCCAGGCATTTTTTCTCGATCGTGAACCATTTGTGGGTTAAGATATCGCTTCCGAATGTGAATTCTTATCGGAATCCGCTCTCCCCAGGGCGACTTTTCCTACAGGAACCTAAGGGAACCCGAAGAAATCGGGTGCCTGAAATACCAAACGGATCACTACAATTATGCGACATTGCCCGATAAACAGCACACAAAAGAAATAACTTTATAAATAATTACGTATATGTATATTCGATCAGTGTACACTGTACAGAGGACGAGTTGTACGTGTGCACATTGCCAATCTATAAGTAGAAGATGAATATATAACGCCAACATACAACACGTTTTGTTCATTTTTAATTAATGAAACTTATTTCGAGCTGCCGACCGACGAGACACAGACAAAAATAAGGCATCAAAATTGTTCAAAACAAAATGAACTTAAAAAGAAAACTAAAAAAAGAAAGAGCACCGGATGGTTAAGCTCTTTGATTGGAAAATACCCTTCCACAGAGTTTTCCCATTGATAGTAACTCTTTATGATGATGATAACTGCTACCGAGAATGCTTGAATATATAACCAGCTATGGAAATTCTTAACAGTTAACTCACAACCTTATATATTACACAATGTTACAAGTTACATCAGTAGATGAAAGTGTAAATTTGCCATAAAAAAACTACATAATTAATATAAAATTAATATTTATATATAATATTAATATGTTAGGAAAATATCAAAAAATCGATTTTACCAAGTCCTTCCTATAGCTGAAATACCTCTTTATACCCTTTGTCTACACTCACATTAGGACAAGTTGGTCTGTGTTTTGTCTGTCGTCTGCTTCTATAGCCTCCCCCTATGTACATATGGGCAATTCCATAGTCGCGCACGGGACATTCGTACGCATTCAAAGTAAAAAAACGTTAACAAGGAAACGATTTTTTTCCCGAAAGAAAGTCTTAACATATAGCATTTTATTAGNATTTAATTTGATGTAGATTCGCACGGGACATCGCGCACGGGACATTTTTTATCAGCATACTTTGCACGTTGTTTTTTACTATTAAACTAAATTAGAAGAGAATATATCCGTTTTATTTTGACTATTTGCACTCTTCTAGTGATATTAAAAAACAGAAGTCAAAGCATAAAGCTTCGTTTTAGAAATTATCTTAAAAAGAAAACAGGTCTATTTTTATGACGTTTTTTGTTAAAATAATGAAAAATCGCGCTTTCGCGAGTATGCTTTCAAATATTTCTAAATTTGTTTTAGAATATGGTAAAGCCTTTCAAATTGAATCAATTGGACCATTTCCCAATGTTACAAAATTGAAAAAAACCATTTTAGAGAAGTTTTAGTTTTTTGGCCGCGGTGGACCTTTCTGTGGAATTGCCCATATATACTTTTATTTTTCCGCATAAGCACGCACACACACCAAATCGGGCATATCGGCTGATGGTCTTCTATACCTATGCCAACAATCAACCGTATTTTATCTCTGCTCCAGTAAAGGAGACTCAAAATCAATTTTGTGGGCTTCCATTCTAACACCAAATCGAATAATCAGGTATGGCGTTTTATAAAAAAAAAAAACACCAACAACATAGCAACCGCAGGGGCCTCGATAAGGCCCAAACAGCCGAGCAACAAATGGACGGAAAAAATAAAAATATTTAGCTACTCAGGGCCCGGCCAGGAGGCGTACAATTTTTTCATTCATGCGCTAATCGTTCGTTTCTTATAAAAGCTTTGACTGTGTGCTTGTATCTACACACCCGAACGTACTACGGGCTTATATGGCCGATAAAAATATATATTTACACACTTCGGTACGCTCCACACGCGTCAATGCGGCGGCCACCTTCCCGCTGTCCCCCAAATCCCACAAAAAAATTAACACACCACCCATGCACCTGCCAGCGCAAAGCTCTCGAAAGGAAACATATAAATACACTTGTATACGAATTTCATACGGTTTAAACACATTTTAATGCTGCGTAAATAAAGCAAACAATCTGAACCATCCACGTGCTTTCTTTCAGCGCCCCAATATCGACCACCCGCCGCCCCACACACCTCTGAAACTATATTTACGGGAAAAGCGAATATTTTCATTATAGATCTACATATGTGTATGCATATAATTTGGGGATTATATTTGCGAATATTTGGCCATGCCGGAAAATAAAAAAAAAGAGTGTGGTTCTTGTTGAGTACACATTTTGTTGGGTGCTTTTTACGTGATTAAATTAGGGTTATGGTGGGTTAAGAAAGAATCCTATCGATCAAACAGTTTGCCAAAAACCCATTTGACGTAAATGCAACAGAGAGTGTGTATAGAATACCTATTTTTGAATTGTTATGGCGTATGCAGCTATAAATCTATGTTTAGTTTGTCGTTATAAATATATTAAATACTACTAATTGGCTATAACTTTAACATTAAAATTTATACGAGCATCTGGACATTCTTTTGATGTGTCAACTTGAGCAAAATGTATAGATTTTAAATGTACACATTAAGTGAAAACAAATATGATAACGAAGAATATGGACTCGCTTTTATTTTTTTCAAATTCCGATAAGTGTTTCACGGCTTTATTTCCATTTTACCACCAAAAAATACATACAGAAATAGTAAATACTTAAAGCCCATAAAACCTTCTTCACCGATTTCGTGTGTGTATTTTGTTTACTTTCAATTTGCGTAGCGATATTCGACTTTAATTTGCAGAGGTAATTCTCACTCAGGCGACAAGCAGCAAACAGGCTGGTCTGGGGGGGAGGGGTAAAAAAAACGCCGAAAATTTGCACACATCATAAACGATAGTTTGCGGCTCCCGAAAGTTATTAATTCGCTGGCGCCACTCAATCAGCCAGCAATGGCAAGAACAACACCGAAGGCGTCGTGGTGTCGCCATCAGTCAAAGTTCTTGTTTGATTTACATGTTTATCTTTATCGACTCTGACTGTCGTGTGTGTCTCCGTGTGTGAGTGTTGTGGAATAAATTATACAACAAATATTCCAACATTCATGCAATCTCTCTGTCTATCTGAACTTGGCTGTTTTGGTGGGTCCCCAATGCCGCCTTTTTGGTCAAATTAAGTTGTGTTAAGTTTCACACATAAACGATATGAGCAACAGCTGCTTTATATGCCAAAGCAAAAAAAAATAAATAATATATTGACCAAATACAAAACTCTCTCGCCCTGTAATTAAAAACCACAAAAGGCAAAATATAATATTATGTGAATTTCTTAGAAATCCAGACATTCACAAACTGTATACACAGCCATATCAATAAAAGGCGACCTTTAAAGGTATTTTTTATATATATTTTATTTATCATTCCCCCAACTGGCGCCGCCGCCTGAGTTTGTCCCCAGTTTGTAAGGGAAGAAAAACGATATTATTAGTCTTACGCAGGGTCTGTTTGTCCATAGATTACCTAGAACCACAGCTGCATATTTATAAATTAAGTAAACAACATTCTTTCCAAATATCCAAATGATTAATCTATATTATTTCTTGTTTATTTTTCAGGTAAGGTTCGATTGTGCTTAAACTGAAGTTAACTGGAGTTTCATTTAAAAGTAATCAAAGGGTAAATGGAACAGTGTATATCTTTAAATATATTGTACAAAGATTGGGTTATATTCGGAAATATATTTGTAATTAGGAAATAAAGCTTATAAACAAAAGTACACTTTATTTCCTTTTAATTGGGACAAGTTTTTTATGTATATATGTTTGTTGAAGAACATTATATTGAATTTCTTAACAGATTATATTTGTTTAGAAGCTACAATCTGAGCCCAAAGATCATCTATATGTGTAAGCTGGGAATGCATACAATTTGAATATACAAGCAACTGATATGATATGTTGACTCTCTGTGAACTTCGGCCATTACACGAGCACGTTTCTTATATGCACAACCTTGATTTTCCAAGCTTATTTTTTGTCGCCATTTTTTTTTTTTGTTAAGGTCTTGTCATCATTTTTCATTTTTTCACATGCATCAACAAAATGCACTTTATGTGGCATTTTATTTTGTTTCTTTCTTCGCTTTATTGTGTGTATATTATTATTATTATTTATTTTTTTCTTTTTTTTTTTGCTGCCCAACCTAATCAGTTACAAAAGCAAGCGGCAGCGACGTGCCCGGGCTTGTCGTGATTGCACTTTTAATTTACTACGTTCGTAGTAGTAGTAAGAAGCGTTTGCCCCCCGATGCAATATACTCGCATAAGCATATACCCGTACTATATGGCACACACAAATCCGTGAATATATGTATGGAAATACAAACCGGCCGGCCCACGCATGCACATGGCTCGGTGGGTCGGTTGCCAAGTCAAGCTCGAGCCCGAGCCCGAGCCCGAGACAGAGAGTCCGAGCCTACTATGCGGCCTACACAGAAAACGCTTGTTCTCTACTTTGACACGATTCCCGGGCAACCCTCGTCTGCGTGGGCTGATTAAGGGGGGATCGAGGGGAGTGGCAGTGGGGTTGGGCTTAGATTCAATGAAATTAATTAATGAGTGGCTTTACCCAAAAGCGTGGGTCGTTTCTCTTCTCTTTGGTTATTATTATTATGACCGTTTAAACAGTGAAATCTCCGATATGCAAACTTTTAGATGCAGGAAACATTCTGTATTAGTTGCAAGGATTTTTTATTATGTTACATTTAATTTTAAAAAAACCGTAAGAAAATTTTTACGTATTAGTATTTAAATTCCATAAGATGTTTTTTTCTTACAATTATATATTTAAATCAGGCAGAAATTTAATGGTGTGACCAGATATGTATAAAAAAATCTACATTTAAGACTTTAAGCAAACAAAAAAGAACATTTAAAAATACAATATTTATTAGTAACTCTTTGAATTAAATATATTTGCTCTTTGCTTAATTTAATAAAATTGTCGTTAAAAATTATTCAGTAATCTTAATTTTTTTTAATTTGATATACTCAGTAGTACTATGCTCTTATCGAGTATCCACTGTACAGCTTCGATTTTTCTTGGCGTTTACTAGCAAAACTTGTGAATTTTGGTGTAGGCGTATTTTTTTGGGCTCAAGTTTATTGTTTTCACTTATCGTCTTGCGAAAAGGGTCTTAAAAGCTTTGATTGTAAAATACAACTAATTTAACATGTCAAAACGATCAGGCAAGAGATCCGGCACGATTATAAAATTGATTATGAAACGAAAAAGATTATTTCTACCTTCGTTTTGAAACCTGTTATCAAAGTGTAAACAGAAGTAGATGTATTATTTTATTAAAAGGTTTACTCAGAACGAAACAACATGTTTGTCAGATAATAAATAAATCCTCGGTTTTTCCCATTAAATGGAAAAAAGTATTCATAAAAATTCCAATACCACTTCTTGCTTCTTGCGGGCAATAAATCCTACAATTCAATGGTTTATTTAGTTTTCTTATCCCAGTTTTCTATGGAACAACCCACTCTAATATAATCAGATTTCTCCCAAAAAGCCCTTTACCAATCTCAAATTAATTTTATTATCTTGATGCCGACCCACACGCCTAAATCGATTTCCAATCACTTGAGTTTCCACTAATTGTGAAATCCGAAATAAAACAAAGGAAACTGCCCAACACCGAGACGAAGTGATTTCTTGGATATTGACTAAGCTCGAGAGATGCGGCCAGAGGCGCTGCCAAGGGGGGGCTGTCGAAATCCCCGCCTCGAGCGAATAGTTGGGCTACGCACCTGAACGACTGACTCAGCCACCTGCCGAACAAGTTGGGAGCAGTTTATGAAAATCAAAGCGTGTCATGAGTCAAGTCAAGTCGCAGTCCGGAAAGCGACAAAATGTCAGGAGCATTACATGCCTGCACCGAAAGAAATCTATAAAATTTTACTTATTTTTCTGAGTGCAAGCACTTTTTACCTGAGGACTTGTAAGCAACCTACGACCTTTTCATCTGATGTGTCACTGGCATTATCCTTTTTGTTCGCACTCTCCTGTTTGCACAAAGCGTAAATAAACAGAACCTGAAGAGGGAACAGTCGAAAAAAAATAAAACCTCAAAAATGTTACAGCTTGGGTTTGGGTCAAGGCATACCCTCTCATATTTGTTTAGGCCTTTTGGTCAATCAACGAAAAGGGAGGGAAAAATGAACTTGCCATGTTTAAATAAATAATTTTCAAGGTATATTTTTAGGTCTACCCTCGGGCATACGGAGCTCACAAAAGGGCAGTAAGCCAATTACCACGTTGCTTTGGGGGATCGGTCAAAACTGTGGTCATTTTGGGATTTCAAATTAATTGAAAGTTGAAGTTTAAACGGTAATAGTTACTTGAACAAAGTTTACATTGATAGAATCGTGGAAAGTATTAGGCTAAAACATTTTAAGGAAACAGTAATTGCATTTGTATTACTTGCACATTTTATATCAACATTGCAATTATTCCTAATAATTCTATAACGTCCTTGAACGTTTTTAATTTCAGTTAAATTATATTGTGAATTCCATACCAGCCACCTTTGAAATATTTAATTTCAGTTGAATTATTTTGTGAATTCCATATTTTTTTAGCTTTCAACTGTTTTTAGTCGGCTTCAATGATGTACATATTCATGTTGCACGTTAATTTTTCAGCTTATTCATTATATATTCGCGGCGACTCTTCCTTCAATGCCCCGTGGCTCCGATCTGAAATTTGAGATAAGCCACAAGCAATTAGTGGCTGTATAAACAGGCAGCAGCATCGTCTCCACATTGTGGTCAAGTAAATAGAGTGACAAGCCCGCGACTACAAGCTACAAGCCGTCCGAATGCCTTCAATTTTGGTTTATTTATTTATACTCGTTTACATATTTCCTTGTCGTGCCTGTGCGAAGGGTCTAACTGAGGTCTTACCTTGCCACCTAGACAGCCCCTCTTCTAGGTAGAGATAACCATGGCATGGAAATATAAACGGGAGTGGGAATGGAACTGGGATTGGGTTTGGGATTGGGATTGGAAACGAAAAAGGGCCAGACACGATGCGACACATACACGCATTTCGCTAAGTGGTGTCAAATATTTACATGATATTATATTTCGATTTTCTATTTACCTTTACACGAGCTCCCTTTTGGCAGTCAATTGTGCAGAACGTGTTCTCAGTGCCCTCGTATCGTTAAGTACATTATTGTAAATTATGCAACAAAGTTATTAGATTAGGTAAATTCAATTTCACACACAAAATATTATTAAAGAAGTTTTCCAGTCTTATTAGATACTTTTAAGATAGAAATTTACATTCATCAAAATCATTTAGCTTCAGAGTTTACAATAAGTATTTAAAACGAACTTCACAAATAGAAAGAATGAAGAAATCTTAAAACTTAATCAATATCGCTGCTCTCTAAGTGGCACCTATTCTGCTGACCCAAATAAGAGTTAATTTATCCAGGATCTCTGCTTTCAAGAGTTCAACTTTCAGCGAAGGACATTTGCTTTTTCCTTCGTTGGCGGTCCATTATTTATATACCGAACTCTGGGTATTTATAGTTAATTAAGGTGTTTTAGGTGGCGCCTGTTGAAGCCAATTACTTTGAGCCAAGCTTGGCCAGCTTAGCTGCTGCCGTTGACCAGCACTCATCCGATGCCAACGCGCCACCCTTCAACACACGATTCATCCAGAGCTACTGGACCCGGGCCCCGGGGTGAAAAAGGTGAGGCACATGGCGCAAAAAGAGGGAATCGGTTGGGGGAAAAGCGAGGAAAAGCCACTTAGCCAACAGCAGCTGACGCACATAAAACTCTCGCTCGCTGTGGCAGGCGGCATCCTTGAGATGGCCCATGCCCATCGTCCTGCCAGCGCACGTTCCGAACTGGGAAATCTTCCCTCGGCCAGTAGGCAAATGAATTTTCCCCTTTGCCAGATTTTCTTTACTCGCTTTTCAGTCGGTTTGAGTAAATCAATTTGAGGCTGGGCCCCGTGTTATGTTAAGAAACGACTACAAAAGTGTTGTTCACAGTTCATTCCTCTCCATCCCATCCAATAAGGATGATGAGGACCAAGTCCTGCCTGGCCTGCCTTTGACACTTTTAGCCATAATAGTTTGCTCTGAAAGCCGTTCCCCTAATCATTTCTCCTTGCATCCTTTGCCGCCGTGCCTTCTTCGGCTTTTGGTAAGGCAAAGAAAAGCTGAATTCTAAAGATTTTCTCCCCTATGTTATTTTTCTTCCCTTGATGGTTTTTGATATATGTACATTTGCGGAGGCAGGTCCTCTTCAAGCACTTGCTGGAAGGGAAAAAAAGGGTTAATAACAGAGTATAGGCAACTGTCAAAGAAGGTTTAAAAATAGGGACAGATTCTAGAGAAAGAAAATTTTCCATTCAATTGCTGGAAAATATATAACAATTTATAATTGAAAAGAAATTGTAACAACTAAAACATTTTAATGGTATTTAAGTATATAAATTTAAGCTTAAATTTTTCAAGACGGAAACGGAAACCAATGTGGATTATAAAAATCTATTACGTCTGATCTGAAGCCAATAAGCAGCCCAATTTTCCCCCACTCAATGGCCAAGTTGGTTTGCCAACAGTTTTACCAACAAACTTTTATCACTTTACTGAACTCGCCACAACTTCTCTGGCCCACAGAGACAGAGTTATCGAGACAAACTTTTTGCTTTAGCCTCATTAGCGTTGTTAGTTGGCCAAAAGTTGAACGCAGGCAGGCGTATGCGTTACCTTGTTTGCCACGACTTTGGCTTTAAAATGTTTTCTTATTGATTATCCATTATATCGTTATTGAATGTAAGCGAATATCTTCCAAATCCAATTATAGAGTCTCTTAATGAAGCTCAAGTTGCAGCCCAAAATGGACTTAAATTTCTAAAGAAAGGAGGAGAGGATTTTATCTTTGAGTGAGTTGAATTATTTTGCTGATATATGAACGTCACAATAAAGCATTCCAAAGCTATCTTTAATTCCATGAATCACATTTAGTATAGTTTTGCATTTCAGAGAGCATTACCACAGATCTAATTATAAACTGTTATTCCTATTCTAATTTTTACTAACCTAAGTTAATAAATAATGCAGTTTCCAACTGGTTGCAATACTTGCAATGACGTACATATATATATAGTATTTATAGTATATATATATATATTTCTATATATAAACAGTCATATTCCAAATATATTTGCAATCTTACGCATTTATAACAATGAAATCACAATACTGAAAGGCACTCAAACAGCACCAGAATTTGCATTTGGAGCTCAATCAAATGCATTTTTCATAGAACGAAAACAAACACACTGCCGCATACACAAACACAGACACACATACATACACTATGTATATATTTGAATTTTTTATGCATTTTATCAATGTATTCGCACTGTTTTCTGCTTTCATAAATATTTGATACCGAAAATTGCATAAGAGTAGCAAAAATGCAGCTCTGAAATGAACAAAAAACAAGAAAGGAAGCTAACTTCGGCACGCCGAAGTTTGTATACCCTTGCAGATTCCAATTGTATTAATTCTAATCTATCCCAAAATAATATATGATGAATTACTTTCATATTCATACAATTTTACAGTTTCACATTTTTTACATTTTTTCACATTTTTACATGTAAAGTATAATGTAATTTTTCTCCACGTTTACCGATCGTTTGTATGTCAGCTATATGATATAGTCGTCCGATTCTTATGAAACTTACAACAAAATTCTGAAAAAATATGAAATACTTGTATCTCAAAGTAGAAGAAATTATGTTGAAAACTGACAAAGCTATAATTTTTTTTCTGAAAATTTCACGACCGTTCCTATGGCAGCTATATGATAATGTAATCCGAGTTTTATAAAATTTAATCCAAAAATCTTAAACAATATAGAAAGCTCATAACCGAGAGTTGATCAAGATATGTTAAAAAACAGTCAAGTTATAATTTTTTTTCAACAAATTTAAGGATCGGTTGTATGGCAGCTATATGATATAGTTGACCGATCCGGCTCGTTCCGACTTATGTACGAGTGACAGTATATAGAAGACTATCTACAAAGTTTCATTAAGATAGCTTCAAAACTGAGGGACTAGTTTGCGTAGAAACGGACAGACAGACAGACGGACAGACGGACATGGCTAGATCGACTCGGCTATTAATGCTGATCAAGAATATATATACTTTATAGGGTCGGAGATGACTCCTTCACTGCGTTGCAAACTTCTGACTGAAATTATAATACCCTGCAAGGGTATACTAAAAATCAGTACGACATCTACACAGGGTCGCCATCTTGATTGACGTTTCGACAAAACACATTTCCACAATCGGAGGCGTGAGACTGTGTGGAAATCAAGAATTATTAAGCACACTTCTGCCACCATCGTATAATAGACATCGATTTCAAATTACGGCTATTATTATTATTAAAGGTTTTCCGAGCTACCACGGGATACCTGGGAACGTTCGCAACTGATGTTGCTTGCCGGCATTATTGTGGTTTTACGCTCTCATTTGAATTTTAAATTCAATTTGTAATCAAGTCATTAAGTTGGGTGTGTTTTGAGTATGAGTATCGTATCGGCCGGAATGCTTATCGAAGGTGTTTTTTGCAAGAGTCGCTAATTAATTCGTTAGCGATTACAATGAAAATGTACCATTTATTTGAATACTTGTCTGTGTAAAGTAGGTCATAGGTTTTTCTTACATTAATCGGTACAGGTTTAAATAAATATTTATAAGTATATTAGTATAGCCAATATCTGATTCTTTTTAACAACTAATTGTTTATAGGCCCATAGCCCTTCGTTGGGATTGATTTATTTTTTATTTATGGTTTGCGTATGCACTAAATTTATACGTTTTTCATAGAATTTTGATATAGGCTTAAGATTTCAAAGGAACTCTCTTAGCGATCCCAAAATACAGCTTAAACGGCAAAATCAGCGGGCAACAATGTTGAAAGCAACATTATTGTGCGCCTCGTTCTAAGCCAAGTAACTTTTATTTTTGTTTCTTACTCTCACCCCCTTACCCTCTAGCCAAAACACAAATAAACAAAAAGTTGGAAAAACAAATTCGGTTTGAGGCAGGCGTTGACTTAGGCACAGTTCCAATTTCTTTGTGGGCAACCGAGAGCTATTGACACGAACGAGAGAGAGATGCCGACGCCCGTAGCTTTTTCACAATTTTTTTTTCCCCTATTTTGTATTTTTGCTCCATCCGCAATCCATCCTTAAACAGTAGTCCGGGCATAAAGCACAGAGCTTTGGCTGTTTATTCTTTTGAACACACTTTTTTTTTTTTTTTGTTTATTTTCATACGTTTTTTTTTTCTGCTTAACTCTTTGCTCATGCGCCTCATCACCCCTACTCCGGGGTTCTTAGCTCTACTTATCATTATCATGCAGAGAAAAGTTTAGGTTATATTAGTTACTCGATTTTATAACCTAAATCTCAGTATTCTAGATTCTAGATTCATTTTGATAAAAATATGTACTTATTAAGGGTTTTTAGACACTTGCTTTACATTTACTATTTATTTTGAATCATAAGAAGTTTATTGGGGGCTTTAAAAGTTATATTATTTACTCGATTTAATAACCTAAATCTTAGTATTCTAGATGAATTCATTTAAATAAAAATTTGTACTCTTAAAAGGTTTTTTTTTTGACACAGTTGCTATATATTTACTGTTTATTTTGAACCAAAGGAAGCAAGCAAAGCAAATATAAATGATTTTTTCTCACTGTGCACCCTCCATCCTCTTCGGCAGCGTCAGCGATGTCGGCATATTGCATTGAAATTTGCAACACATTCCACTTTGTTGGCTCTTTGGCTACCGTTTGACGTTTGAGTTGAGATGGGGCTGAGGATAAAGGCTGATGAAGGGGACAGACAAGGAGAAAGAAGAGTCCCGCAAAAAACCGAAATGATTTAATGCAAATTTTATGCGCCATACTTTTACTCCACCAGGCAGGAGGGCACAGCCGCTGTCTCCGTTCCGCCGCGTCATATATAATCATGATCGCGATCATGATCATCATCATCATCAACGGTTGTCATTGTTTGTCAACCCAAAACGATGGCAACATTATAATACATTTTGCAATGCGGTTTCGAATTCCCCCCTCTTGCTGCTTATTTATACTGCAGTTGAGACCTCTTTACTGTAATTGAAGTTGGCTTTTGATTGCATTGAAAATATTTTGATTTCGTTAAATGTACCCCCTTGGCTTGACTTTAATTTAGGGATTCAATCTGAAAATGAAAAAGTTGTTAACTGTACTAGGTTCGTCTAAAACTCTTTTACTCTCTATGTACATTTTTAGCTGCTTCACAAAACGTATCTTATATAGGAAATAAGTTGCTCAAGAAGGTAACCACTTTCAAGCACACACTTTAAGAGCCCATATGTACTTCACTTAATGATAAGTTCACTGATCTTTTACACAGCACAACACACACATAGCTGCCTTTCATATGAAGTGCAATGTATTTTAAGTACTAAATTGTTTCTTAACTGCAATTAGCTGGAAACACCAGACGACACAACGACCAACACCAACAGCAGCAGCAGCAGCAGCAGTAGTAGTTGCAGCAGCTACAACTACAACTACAACTGCACTACTCTTTGTTGTTGATGATGATGATGGCCAGGAAGAATTCTTGGGCTGAGTTCTCTGGCGCTAGACTCAGCAACAATTTTAATTAGTCTGCGGGCCTACGGAAAACTTTACGCTACATTGGCAAATTAATCGAAGAGCATTAAAGCCAATTAAAAGACAGCTTCTTAACCCTAGATGGCTACCCTTATTTTTCCTACACTAAGGTTATGCTTCGTCGAATCGACGACGCCAATTTTAAAATAAGTATAACTTTTAAAGTATAAAGAAAATTGTAAATATTTTTTTGACATCGTTTTATTTATATTTTTAACAATTCAAAATAAAAATATTATCTTAGTTTCTTAATTATAATGTACTTAAAAACTAAAAAATAATCAACAACCTTTTTTTATTATTTTTTTAATTGGTCGCATTTTCTTTGGCTAAATTATGAAAAAAAATCACAAGTCGTTGCATTATTTCAGTCACATCATAATATTAAGACTTAAAACTAAAAAATGAAGTATAGTTTGATACAAAAAATTATTTTTTTCTACAAGAGGCGCAAAGATCAATTCTGTGTTCTCCACAAAGGCTTTTTTCGCATGTTGTTTTAGTCATATCTGGCTTAAAGAAGCAAAAAGGGCACTTTAAATGTAATCTGGAATGGTTTTAATCATTTTTTATATTTTGTTTAACAAATAAGACGTTTGAGGCATTTTCCCGAGTTAAAGAGAGAGGAGTAACTAGACTTAGCCTAGAAGAACTTAGTTTCTTAATTAATTCGCCCAAAATTGGATATTTTCACCGAAATCTTCAGTATTCCCATCAATTTCGTCCTCTTCAAGAAGGTTTTCAATTAAAATCTTGTCTAAGCCATTGCCTTTACTTATTTACTAGGCCAATATTCTGCACAAGAATATATGAACCATTACCAAAAAGTCACACTAAAGTTATGCTACGTCGTTTCGACGACGCAAATTTTCAGAAATCATACTTCCATTTAACTGTCGGACTTGTACTTTTGCATAATGCTGTATCTCAGCAAGGACTACAGC